>JAMKCH010027300.1:0-64688 GCA_023653785.1 Ophioderma brevispina | reverse complement strand
TGATAACGTTTTAAAATCTCTCGAGACAGTACAAATTTGATATATCTTCGAAGTCTGTGACACCGACTACACACTTTCCGGACGCCCTACCATTCAAGTACGTGGGAAACAAACTTGGTTTTGATGGTAGAAGAGAAGCAAATAATGATATTGCAAACCCTATTCATACTGTGCTAATATTGATGGTTTAACCATAAATGGCATTTTTTGTTTATATTCTTGGGAATGACTGCGGTTGAGGTTTTCAAATTTCAGGACGAAATGAGAAACATACGGCCGTTCATTCTGATATCAAATGAACTAGTTCGGGGTAAATCGGGAGGTCCCAAAAGAGATCGGTAACACATCCTTAAACACTTTAAATTTTCCCTCTGTGCAACCCGTACCACTCCTATTATAAATTAGCAAAAGGTTTTTATTTTTTTTTATTTGTGATATATTCTTATATAACGTTTAGCAACTTCCTGAAAATGTCAGCTTGGTATAACTAGTTCCTGGTTTGCGGGTTAATTATGGTTCTAGGAATCTTCAAAATGGTACCACAAATAACTAAATAAGATCACACCCGTCTCTTGAAACATCTTTTACCCAATACATTAATTCTAAGTATTTTTGATCGTGTAAGCACATTAAAGCTCAAACAGTTTTCAGCATAATTGTCCCCCACGTAATTAAGCATAAATCACAAACTCAGCCCTTGGAAAGGGAGTTTGCGTACACCTTCACCCATCTGAACACTTTTTCCTGACTTTGGGAAAAGGATATAATAAACATTGTGCTTCTGTTCCAGGAAATGTTCTGAATCATAAATGTTGTCAGAAAAAAAGGTTGTGTCAGAGGTTGTAAGGTTAAGGAAACTCCCTTTGGAAAGTGGTAGAGGGTGGTAAAGAAGACAATCTTCCCCATTTCAAAAGATTAGTTTTAAATGAAGCTGGTATTTGATCAGTACATCATAAGTCGCCAACAACATGTTTTCACTTAGAACTGATATTTTTCATAATTTAACTTAAGGTTAACTTAAAACTGCAGCCCTTGAGAAGTGGGAAATTGTCAGAGAAGGTGCTGCCAGATAACAACTTTATAAATATAATAATCTATACCTACTGAGACATAAGGCTGAGCCATAGTTACACAACAAATATGAGATACAAAAATACAAAATTTGTATGGGACTAAATGTAACAGGAAGTTTATAAACAAAGTAAAAAAAGAAAATACTAAAATAAATAACAAAAGTAATGCCACATGGAAACATTAGCAACAGGTGCACATAGTAATACAGTGAAATAATGTTCCACCAATTCAAAGGAGATTGTGTATAAGCTGATTATGTAAGATTCAACATCAATCTTCCATCACAGTCAGTGAGTTTTGCTACTTGAAAACTGTTTGACAATAGTAGCCATTTCCAAACAGTTGGCTAAATATAGGGTCTTGCTAGTTTTAAGACCGCATAATATTTCGAGAAAGGTACGTGGATTTGTTCCTTATTCCCATATCCCGATATGAAAAATAACTTGTTTCCCCAGTTGGAGTACACCAAATAGCGAAAAATAAACTCCTTCTGCATACGACTACAGGGGGGAGAGGTCTGTGAAGCTATGTAGCTATTGAAGGCACATCGACCTTGAAGACTGCATATAATGGTGGATTCATACTCTACTGGCAGATGACAGCTGTTGCTAGCGGGGCCTCTTCGTATATGCTTTTCAAATACATTATGTTTACATCTGGCATACCAAAGCATGTTCAAAGGGGGGGCTTTTGAGTGCCGGCTAACCATATGCTGATGAATATGAACCCACTATAACAGCATGTAATGGCACAAAACCAACCAATGAGACAAAACACTTGACATCCATGGTTATGTTCATTACAGTCCTGTCAAATGGAATATTCTTTACAGCAAGTACTCTCTATCTTTAATGAATAGCAATCGTTGTTTGCTGTGTCAAAACTAGCTACCTTAACATACCAAGCATTCTTAGTGCACTTTTTTACTTGTCTGATAAGATTTCAGTTTGGTTAGCAAATAAACCCTGGAACATGGAACTAAGTTTGCCCAATTTCAGGACACTTAAGATTTTCCACCACGGGTAGAAACCCATTCTTTTTGTGCAATTGATGCACTGTAACTTATGGTTGAATCCTCTACATTTTCAACAACAGATATTCCCGTAATAGTGATAATGAAATTCACATTCACACAATTCACCACAAAAAATGTCATTGCGAATATTATAGTTTTGAATGGGTATGGAATGAGAAATCATCTGTCCTTCTTTAAAGGATTTCACACATTCTAAAAACTTAGGTAGCTGGTGTTGAAAAAGCAGAGAGGAGGGATAGACTCCCCTCAGGTAAATGCTTCTAAGCAAAATTTGGATGACACAGCATGAAATAGGGCCATTTGAGTATCAAAATTCACATTTTGCTCATCACAATGGGACAATATTTCTCATTTGCCTTTTTGAACCTTTAGTTTTCTTGTGTAACCCGTAATTCCAAATTAAAATTGTGTTGTGTTACAGCCTGTGACTCAACACACTGAACTGTTAGAAGCATAATAACAAATCAGAGACTTACAAAATAAATAGAACAATTTTATATCAACTGTTTTTTTAACAATAGGAATCTGGCATATCTAAAGACTGCAAGAACAACTGTGGATAAGACACTAAATTGACATTTAAGTCAGTAAAATTGGAACCTTACCGGGATTTTATATTTGAGGCAAGGCAAAAAAAGGTCTGCTTACCAAACTGCTCCACTTAGACTAAACAAAATGGAAAATTGAATTTGTAAGATTTATAAAAAAAATGGATCACTTGTATTCAGATCTTTTCTCATTGCTTGAAATACAAATTGCAAACAGTTCCAGTAGCACAAGAACAAAATGATTTGACTCAATTAAATAACACGATAAACTATACATTCATTGTCATGGTTGTACAATCGCAACTACAATTATAGTAGCAAATATTAACATGATAAGTAAATCTCAAGTCAACTACACATTTGAAAAGTTGTAGCTCCAAATGTCTAACAGATTCATAGTGCATGATTGACTATTTTATTAAATCTTTTGAAAAATCAGTCTTGCATTACTGATTCCCCAAGATTGTTAGCATACATGCACATGTACACATCAGACATTTGAAACTGCAATTTACATAAGACTTAAAGTGAATGGCCAAAAATTAAATGAAAGACAATATGAAAAAAACAAAACAATGAAAACAAAAGCCAAACTGTACAAAGTATCCAATATAAAACATCATAAATGCATTGTCTTTTACATACACTTTGTGGTGTATTTTCAGAAGCACCTTTATGATACTGCATTGTGCAGTGCTGCAAGGAAAAGATAGACAGCATAGGACTTATTCCGTCCCGGCAACCTTGTGTTTTCCAGGACCACGTCAGTTGAATTATAGCTATCAAGGCGGATGAATCGCACCCTGACCTTTGATTACAAGAACGAGCCCCTATATATAAAGACATGCCATGAGCTGGGAGAATGTCGATTTCTTTTGTAATACTTAAATACAATAATGGATAAAGCGCAACATAATCATGAATACGCCACTATGATACGAGTTCGAAAAGATGTGGTCCTAGAACACAAGTTGTGGGATGGAGTAAGTCCTTTGCAAGATAGACAAGGAACAGTAACTGGCAACATGGATACTTTCACTACCATTTCTTAGTATGGCAGAAATAACCCAACCAAAGCTTGATTGTGTGATTTGTGAGACCAAAAAACTTTCCACATTCCAGAAACAAACAACAATTTTTAAAATTGCAAATAAAACTTCATGAATTGAACCATGCTATAAAATCTTAAAGCAGTTCCTGGCAATGTAGCAAAAGTAAGAGTAGGAAAGTACATTTTTAATCTGAATTGTTGTTAATCCAAATCTTGTACAGTGTGATTGAATAAAATTTGGAATATCCATTTTAATTGATGTTATTAACTTAACACTGACACAAGACACATTCTGGTTAGTGGTTAATGTCTTTAATCCTAACCCGCACGAGAAATTCAATGATATGCATTACCCGTCAAAAACGGTCGGCAATTGATTTCTCATGCTTCTCGACTTTAATTAACCACTATTTGCATATGCGAAAATGCCTCTCATTGCACCCGGACCGTTTCCTTCCCCGCAGGAGTTAATGATCTCATTGCATCTCGACCGTTTCCCCGCCGGAGATGAATTATTCACATTGCATCTCGGACGTTCCTGTTTCCTCCTCCTCCTTCCCCAGAAGAAGGTGAATGATTTGTCAGTGATTCTCCGCCGCTAACTACTATAAACGCAACTTTTAAACCCTAACCCGTCCGAAGCCTGCAATCAATTACCCTTCAAAACCGGTCAGCAATTGATCTCATTGCTTCTCAGACTAACAACTATTTGCTTCGCAAAATGACTCTCATTGGCACCTCGACTGTTTCCCCCAGGTTCCTTGATTCTCATTGATTTCTTGGGCCGCTAAGCGATTTTACTCCACGTACTCTGGTGCCGAAAACTCCGAGAATCAATGAAAGCAAAATTTGTTGGCGATGTGTAGGGGTTAGCAATATTTTGATGTATAGTGTTCTCTATCGATAGGTAGTTCCCCCGAACTGGCTGGCGAACAATAGTCAAGGAAGTGAAAGCACAAAGTTATGCAAGTTATTCCTCAATTTATCCTTTAACTCAATATTTTTAAATGTACCCTTCAATGTCAGAGGTATTTTGACCCAATCCCATAATGCATTGCAATGAGCCTATACTGCACTGTATTAAACACATGTCATACTTAGGGATAAAGGGGGTTCGCAAAAGTTTAATTAGCACGACCTTTCATGATCATCAAAAATCCCAAATCAAAGTACTAACACTATGTGGGCTAAAAAAGGCATAAAAGTCAGGTTTTTTTTGTATTAAGAATAGGATTTGTGTGGGATCACATGAACCCATTGAGATTATTTTGTCCCCAAAACGGGGCATTGTGGGATTGACTCAATACACCCTCTGCCTGCATGTTAAACCACAGTTGATGAACAACGCCCTTCAACCAATCTGGCCAAAATTGACAACCTTATAGCACAATGGTCAACAAACCTGCACCAATCTTTCAAACAGCACTAAGATTTTGACTTGAGATTTAATAAATCAGCTGATCATGTGCAACATTACAGGTGAGTCAAAAACTCTTTGACCCTGATTGTGTCCTCTCATTTGAAATTTTAAATAATATATGTCTAACATAATGTGGTATCTTCTGCCGGAAAGCTTATTTTTATTAGCTTTAATTGCTGCAAAGATCATTCCAATCGGTTGTAATATAGGCCCAGCTACAGTCGTTTGAATCAGTATCTGCAGTGAATAATAGCCTGAATTTTCTTCTGGGACACGATTTCCCCTTTCGCTGAACTCCGTTCATTTAATGTGATTCCGTGAACAGCGCAGAAACAAGACTACTTGATCCAACGACTAGTCGCTCGTTCTATACCTAACCAGGTGAATGATCTTTGGCAGTATATTAAGATAATAAATCCCGCTTTCAATGATCCAATAGGTTAGATATAATGACTTACACATAAATGGCGGACACAATCAGGGTCAGTTTTTTTTTTACTCACCCTGTAATATACTTTTTGTGATATGAGGAACTGGGATCTTTGATTGCATGTGCAAATTATTAAGACAAACACTGCTATGAGTTTATAGGCATACAATGATAATGTACAACAGACATAGCAGATGTCATCATCTTGTGGCGAGTTGAGTTGATGCTACCAACTTCCTTCCAAAATAGCTATTGTTAAAGATCATGATTATTTCCAGAATATATCATATTCTCAAAACATAATTCATCACAAATGAGACTTTTACGTTGGATAAATATCAGGTACTACTTTGGAAAGAATTCTTAGTTATCCTTCTTTGTGTTACTGGTATTGGTGAAACTGCAGTAATATTAACTACCGCTCCACACATTCTCAAAATTGCTCCTCGAAAAGGCTGTTTACATAAGACTTCTCTCAGCACACGCTTCTGTTATTAATACTAAGAATAGCATTTCTTCAAGATGTTTGTCTACAGTAATAAACACTGTAATATATCAATTGGAAAGGTTGGTGAACTGAATCACCATTGGTGTTTGGTTTTCGATATATAATTCATTACAAAAACAGTTCAAATGCAAAAAGCACTATCCATGTTCCCAATTTTGAGATATTG
Source organism: Ophioderma brevispina (assembly GCA_023653785.1). Classification (NCBI taxonomy): domain Eukaryota; kingdom Metazoa; phylum Echinodermata; class Ophiuroidea; order Amphilepidida; family Ophiodermatidae; genus Ophioderma; species Ophioderma brevispina. Next base: position 58,455 of record JAMKCH010027300.1, on the reverse strand, counting down.
GCACAAATAACTAGCCAAATACAAAGAAAATAATAAGGAAAATGTGCAACTTCTGTAAATATTTCCAACAACTTTTGGTATATTAAAAGGTGGGTATCAATTTAAAGTGGCACTGGCACATTTTTAACAAAATTTGAAATTCCTTCAATTTGCCCACAAATGATAGTCTAGGACCTTGGAAGAATATAGGTATCATACCACAAAACATATCTTTAATAAGAGTTTAAAGACATTCAGTAATTTTAACCTACTTATTTGGGTTTGCCTTATCTTTAATCAACAAATGCATCTATTACACGATCACAGACTCGTACTCATTGACATTAAAGCCACAAATGTCACAGAGCGGTCAAATAGGGTAGATGCCGTGGTAATCAACTCCGGTATCTGTTTTCTTGTGTTTAACACCATGATCCATCAGCTCTAATCATCTGCTGAATAAAAACACTCCCGAGTGGTTTTATTATATCATAAAATCGTTCCGGTTATAACCTTAAGGCAAATGGGCTTAATCATTCAGGTGAGGGCTATTATATATATAAAAACTTTACAACCATACAAAATTATCAATTTTGAAAAATCTTGAGGGTGCACTATTTTTCAAATGTGCCAGTGTCCTTTAAAGTCAACATTATGGTGATGGTCTTTATCACAAAAGGTTTGAAAATAGTTTATAGTGTATTTTGCACCTGAACTCTTCAACTATATAATTTCTAAAATTACGGCACTTGGTATTAATGCCAGCTATGCCTCTCTAAGCAGTGAAGTAAATGCCCTTTAAATTTTATTTTTGGTAATCAATCATTATTACAGACTGCAGTGAAATATAGGCACAAAAATACACAGAACTGTGATGTTTTTAAAACGAAATAGTTATTAAATCTGATACGAAAGAATACAAAGATATAACAGTAAAACTTCTTCACTTTTTGTGTACATTTTGGCCTTCACATTGAAACCAGAATTGATTGCTTTAGTCTTAGTTACATTTGCTTTGGGTATCACGTAAATCTACGACTGGTTTACAAACTGTATTTGTAATTAATTTAATCTTGATCAAATATATTATCTTTTGGCACACAACACTGATTGTAAATACATATCAAAATATTACAGTATTGAATAAACATTAGGAATAGCGCTTATTGTATCCCAAAATAGCATCATTTGGTAAAATTCATCTCATATAGCATAGACATTTTGGGGGCTTTTAGCAATATAAAACCAATCTGTATGTGACATTGATTTCCAAGGCCACATTAAAAAATGGTTGTCTCAAAGCTTCCACACGCATTAGTAAAACCATGTGTATTAGATTATTTGAATATTTACAATTCCATTTTTTTTCACTTTATTCTTTAAAAAAGAAAATACCATAAAAATCAACTCAAAATTGCTCATTTTGATTCTAAGATACAAAAATACTGGCCCAAGCACGTAAGACCATATCTGGTGTGCAGTATGGTATTGGCATTAAGTAGAGCAAATTATATGGTGTTATACATTGTAACATCACATAGTTATATTAGTTTTTCAACATTAGAGGATCTTTAAGACAAACACTTTTAATGTGGCCTAATGTCTGTGGCACAGGGGCAGGGGTAGATCCAAGAATTCAGGAAAAGTGGGAGTTGGTAATGAGACTCAAGAAGGGTCATCAGAAATGTTTGAGTTCATCAGACTTAAAGCAATATTAGCACATTTTTGAAGAGTGCCCCCAATTTTCAAAATTTGATATTTTTGCACAGCTATGTTGGTAATTGTCTAGAAAACTACACCTGCGAACGAGAATGCTCAAAAATGCGTATTTATCATAAAGTGAGCGATTTTTGTAATTAGAATCGGGATCCTAGCTGGAAATTCTAAGTTTATGTCCGTCCATGATGAAAGAGTGCCACCTCAAGAAAATGACCTCTAACTTGACTTGCCTGAACCAATAAAACAACTAATAGATGAGCGTAGATACATACATGTCGCTATTTCCCGGCTATTTCATATTGGAAGGCTGTTTCCAGCAGCCGTTGAATTATTATCGGGATCCCGATATTAATTATTCTAGTTACAAAATTCCTTCGTTTGCGACACATAGACATTGTAGAGCTTAACCATTCACAAGTAGAGTTTACTAACCAGTTACCAATGCAACCGTGTAAAAATCTCAAATTTTTTGAAAAATTGTGGGCACTCTTCAAAAAAATGTGCTAATATTGCTTTAATCTCCTCTGGCTCTGTATAACCTTGTTCCGGCATTACTCCGTATGTTTTGCCGGGTGGTAAGATCATGGCAAAAAAAAAAAACAACAACAACAACAAACACTCATAAATTAAAAGAAATGAAAAAGGTGTCTATGAAGTGGGTTTCCAGGCCTTAAAACTTACGGCCTGGCAGCTGCAATTACTTCTCCACTTTTTAGTGTATAAGGAGAGTTGTCAAGATGGCCTTGATGATGGGTGTGTGTATGTGTGTTCTGTGTGAATATTTGTTTAACCACTCTCCTGGAGCCAATTACCGAGGAGCGATAACAATCCTTCACTTTTCCTGGTTCTGGTTCTCCCCTGGTCCACCAAAGGCTTGATTTTTAATCCACATGCCTTTCAAAATGACAATACACACGCAAAGTGTTCCCCACTATGACTATACGTTAGTACACGGAATGTTGTTAAGGACGGCTACTCCTGCTACAGCACGACATGTTCCCATTGGACCTTGGCTTAGCCATTCCCCTAGCTGTGTATCAAAAGTCTCCACAGTGTTCAGGTACTGCACACCATCGTGGCCCCCTACAGCATACATAAGATCACCAAGTACAGCTACTCCATGGCCGCTCCGACATTGAGTCATGGGAGCTAGGAAACTCCACCTGGGAAAGTTTCAAACAAGGAAGAAAATAAATTGAATGTAAAGTCTGTACCCTTAACTTTTCACAATATGGCACCATGGTTAAGCAACCCATCTTTCTAGACATGGTAAACTGTCAACAACATTATGCACATCTACATGTAGTTGGAGCTAATTTGTGAAATAAAATTCGTTGTTTGAATAGTATATTAGAAATTATCCAAGGAAGTGATGGATTCACACCGGTAAATAACATGAGAAACAGAGGCAAGTCCAGCCCCCTCTGCAAATGACGGTGTTTTTTTATGTGGACCGGTTTCTAAGTGTACCCTAAAACTGAGAGAAATGGTGAGATCTGGGTTGAAAATCATGCTTGCTATCAATATGAAGTATAAAATCTGTAAGAATATCAAAACAGGTGGTGTTGATACATTATTTTGATCTGGATCTGACATACCAATATTAACCATATTCTCGCAGGAACACCTGACTGAAAAAGTGCCCTGACCTTCAGGGTCCACAGTGCATGCTAGTCTTCACGGTCCAGTTTCTCACAAGAAAAAAAAACAACAAAAAACCCATGGATAACTACCCTAGTCTCATGACTGATCAGGTAGGAGATATGATGATCTTCAAGCAGAATGTTAGCTATAAGGTCTGAGATGTTCCATTGAGGAGAAAATGCCGTTTTCATCTCACCCATTTTGTACAGGAAAGAATAGGACTTGTATTTACCGGTGTGAAACCTGATGATTGATAGTCATAACAACATATATGGTATTGCATTAACTTTAAGCAATTGTCCACAATGAAAAAATGTCTGTACTGAGTAAAAAGTATCTAATTTAAATATCACCTATAAATGGCAGAAATTGCCCCTTTGACCTTTAGCCTTTCTTGTAGCAAATTTAAGTCGACTCAAATGCATAAACAATACACTAAAAGTTAATGCAAATTTTATATAGCTCAAAAAGAAATGACCTGGAGTAACTTTTAATAGCTTTGACCTCAGCATGTGAAGCCCTTATACATGTCCCTTGTAAGCAAAACATAGGCATACCAAATATGAACTTGAAATAAATTTGCACTAAGAGTAAGAGGTTGCACTCAATTGAAGAGAACTACAAAAAATAATAATTTGGCAGTTAAACTGCTCAAATGTTATACACCAGCACAACCACACGTGCATATAGCTCATCCATGACGTCTTATAGCTACTACCATTTTTTGGTCAATGTCTTATTTGTTTCTGAACACTTTGATTCCAACAGAAACATGTCAATCCAAATTATCGTGTGGGCATGTACGTGCATGTCTTACCTGTTATCTTCTGGATAGTATCTTTCTAGTGTGTTGAGGTTTGCCTGTCCATCATAGCCTCCCATTGCATACAGCCTTCCTCCTAGTGAGGCCACACCAACTCCACCTCGTCTTGAGTGCATGTTGGACACCGGTACCCACTGAAACACATTGGAAAAGAAGATGCAGAGTTTAGGGTTAAGTTCAGTTTGGTTAGTTTTTAATGTATATTTGCTCATAATAAACTTTTGAATTGTGCTATTATAATGTGTGTTTGTGTAAATTGTCCAATGTACATGCATGACCACACACCATTCTTCTTTCATTTTTGTGATGTTCATGAAATTATTCTTTATTGCAAGAAATATGTAGGAGAAAACTTTATGTACCGAATTAAGATGTGATGCATCTGAAATCTGTAACCATTTCTTTTCTTCAAGGCTGTACACAGGATTTATTATTATTTTTTTTGGGGGGGGGAGTGCGGGACTTCGAAAAAGTGGACCTTTTTTGGTAAAAGTGGATCTAACCCCCCAAAATGGTCCTTTTTTGGACTTTTTGAACATTTTATCACCAAAAAGTGGTCTTTCTTATCAACAATTTCTCAATTTTGGACCTTTTTATAAAAAAAATTCAGCAAAAAGTGGACCTTTTGCCCCTTTTGTCTAATTTGGTGACCCCCGCACCCCCCTGCATACGGGCCTTTTTTTCTTATGACACCCATCACCATTGGTGCTTACTACAGGGTGTCCCAGAATGATTAATACCCAAAAAATCTAGAATATATTAATTTTTTTAAATAATAAAATGGATGATATGGGTTTTTTGCTGCAATCATCAACTTAGGCATACTTTAAAATTTCAAAAGTATTTTAAATCATAAAAATCGGGCTATCCAAAGTGTAGAAACAGTCCAAAGTGTCAGAGGTGGTGATTTCGTCCTTATGACAAAGTGCTAAAATAGTGTATAGAACTTGTTAAAAGGAAACACACAAATATTTAGTTCTCTCTTGCTTTTCAACTATTTTGTTCCATCTTCTTAGCAACTGTAAAAGCTGTAAGTTTAACTCAATATTGATTATCCATGTATACAAAGGGTTGGTCATGCTTTGTTACACATGAAACACATGCTTTGAATCTTGGAGGGAGTTTTGAATAGCTAATGATGTTGTACTGGTAGGTTATTGCAGGCAAATTTAATGATTACATTGGTAGAGATTGAGGACCTAACAAAATGGCTCGCCACTTTACTGTGCAGCAGAGGTCTTTCATTGCAAAAAGCTACTGGGAGACCAAAAGTTACTTAGAAGAGACGATTTGCTGCGAGATTCCCTAGAGAGCGCCAAGTCCCTTCTAAATGTGCCATTGCCTACAATGTGAGAAAGTTTGATCGCCATGGTATGGTCAGAAACCATCACTCTGAAGGTTGTGGTACCAGAAAAACCACCAGAACAAGAGCAAACATCGCTGCAGTCCAGCAAACCCTGAGACACAACCCACAAGTCAGTGCTCGTCGTAACCCTGTCAATGTTACCAAGTCGTCTTTTAATAAATATTACTTTTACTCCAATGTTTGTGCCAAGGTATTGTTTTCTTGTCTGCCTGCAGATAATCCTTTTTTTTCACTTTGTCAAAAGTACGAAATCACCACGTCTGATAAATTGGTACGGATCATCGGTTTGCAAAGCCCGAATTTCAGGATCTAAAATTCTTCCGCAAGCTGAAATTTTGCCAAATCTAATTTAAATACAGATACCCAATCTCATTTGTTTTCATGCCAAAAAAAAATAATTTGGAATTTTTGGGTACTAATCATTCGGGGACACCCGTATGAGCACTGTATGGTTAGAGTCTTCCACCAGCCTTTGGCTTATGGCAAGTCTACTAATGCTAAATGGTACACTTAACATTTGATTATATATAGAGGAAATATTTGCCAGGTAAGGTTTAAAAGATAGTCATGGCACTTTTTAATAGTAGTTGAGAAGTATGAAAATCAAACCAAGCACCAAAATGTGATTTTTTATTGGAAATTATAACGGAAATATAATAACTCAAATTTCGGTAAAAATGGACGTAAGCCCTTTGCATATCAGCTCTTCAATGACAAACACAAATTTGGTGGGGTATAATGGCTGGTCAAAAAATTAGAAGCAGGGAAAATGTGAAAAAAATACTGAGTGAAACCTTTGATGACGGTTTCTTCTGAAAATGCAGTAAATTTTATAACCAACATGAGCAAGTGACAGAAAATCAATACATAGTTATAGCTTTAATATTATTTTCATGAAAAATCCAGTAACTTGATGACTGACATGGCATATAGCTAGAAAAATAAAAGGGTACAGGGAAACTTATTGAAAATATGAATTCAGTATGGAAGTGTTTCCAGACGCTATATGGGATTTATTGTATTATTTAATGAAAATTGACAAGATTGGATCATGTTTGCACCATTTTGACAGAAGCATTTGCAGTTTGAAGTACGTAGCATTGAGTAACAGACGGTATAGAATCAGAAAGATGTAGAACTGCATGGGATGATGAATCATTCAAATTATCAGCAAAACCTTGCATTTACTACAACTTTAATAATAATAATAATAATACAGAGTTCTTATAACGCGCAAAATCATCAGAAGATCTCAGTGCGCACAAAAAGACACAAAAAAACAGAAAGACTCACAAAAACACTATACATTTGGGAATGCCGCAGTAAATATCAGCTCACCTATTGCTGCAGATAGTGTGCACATTAAATCCCCATATGGCCAACGATCAACCAAAGTGCTCCAAAAGCGTGAATTGCCGATAAAACAGCAAAACTTTACCTCAACAGATTTATGCTTCTTTGATGGGAGTCATTTTAGTAAGGCAACATCGACTTAATTTTGCAACAAGAGCATTTCTATTGTCCGTAAGAAGCGCTGATCTAAGTTTTGCTGTTTTATCAGCAATTCACGCTTTTGGAGCAACTTTGGTTGATCGTTGGCCATATGGGGATTTAATGTGCACACTATCTGCAGCAATAGGTGAGATGATATTTACTGCGAGTGCCTTATCTTTACTTCACATAAATTTGGACATGTAATAAATGGCCACTTAAAAACCACTAATGATCAATCACAATATCTAACAGCGTTCATTTAAGCGCTTTATAGTATAAATCTATCGGCACTTATATAATTAATATCCCCTAAATAAAACATAACAGAATGGTTTTCATGGCATTGGCGTATTCCTTGCAAAACAATCCAATTTTATTCCGACCAATATACACAACAGTACAACAATCATGGAAGCTTCCATCTTTATTCCCTGTGTTATTTTTACAACGCCGCTTCAATACCGAAACAGAGCCGCGGAAAATATATCCCATACGCGCATATATCACGTGCAAGTTTGCCACAAGCCTCATCCTTTTGAACTTCGTTGAGCACAATAAGGATAGGAGCGAAGTTCGTTTAGAATTTTTTATTGCAAAAAAACTACACTTTTTAAAACCTCAGTGATATGACAAAAATGTTAAGAGGGGTGTTTTAGATATCATTTTGTGATTAACAAAGGTTTTAGTTGGCCTAAACACTAACAATCCATGAAAACGTGGACATTTGAAAAGGGGTCGCGTAATATTTAGTTTTATCGCAGTAGTAATGTTACCACTGATCTCTATACAATGGATTGGCTACACAACAGTAATTGTATATTAGATGAATGGAGCAACGGGCGAGCATCTTGGTCTACCGAACACAATACCATTCCTGAGACACCTGTTTAACAGAAGTTGTATCCCGGGTGCACGTTTTAGAGACATGCCATCCCATACGCGCAAATACAATGAGCTCACTGAATTGGCTTGATTCTGTAGTCTGTTATGTCGCTTATCCACATTTCATTGGGAACAATGATTTTGTATAAATGACCAGCTCTTAACCACCTGCTTGGGCTCCTTCTTGGATGACCAATATGGCCATCAGTGCTTCAATTACGAAGCCCAAGTTTCCAATCCATTGTATAGAGATCAGTGTTCGAAACCCACTAATGCGCGGTTCAGCAATTTACGTACTTTTCAATGTACCGAGTAGCGCTTCTTTGTATGATGTAGAGTTTCCTAATTTTATTTTGAAAACTATATTTCTCAAGAATCCCAGGCTCATTTTATAAAAATTAGGCACAAATGTATACCATTTTTGATAAATTTATATATTTTAAAGGAAAACGTTAAATTAAAGCTGTGTTTTTAATTCCAATGTTAAAAGTAAACGCGATAGTATTTTCATACAGGCCAGAACTTGACTAACCACCGATCATCTTTCAATTGGTGTGAAAGACTAAACATGGCTTGTGGCAAAACGATTTTTTTTTTTTTTTTTTTTTTCGGTTTGCAAAGCCCGACTTTCAGGATCTAAAATTCTTCCGCAAGCTGAAATTATGCCAAATCTAATTTAAATACCAGATAACCCAATATCATTTGTTTTCATGGCCAAAAAAAATAATAATTTTCTCGGAATTTTCCCTCGGGGGGGCTGACGCCCCCCTCGGGAAAATTCCTCGAACCAAAACAATACCTCCGATCCAAAACAATCACCCCAAAACATTAGCTGCGCGGTTTTTAACCTCTAACTAATGCACAGTTCAGGAATTTCAATGTACCGAGTAGCGCTTCTTTGTATGATGTAGAGTTTCCTAATTTTATTTTGAAAACTATATTTCTCAAGAATCCCAGGCTCATTTTATAAAAATTAGGCACAAATGTATACCATTTTTGATAAATTTATATATTTTAAAGGAAAACGTTAAATTAAAGCTGTGTTTTTAATTCCAATGTTAAAAGTAAACGCGATAGTATTTTCATACAGGCCAGAACTTGACTAACCACCGATCATCTTTCAATTGGTGTGAAAGACTAAACATGGCTTGTGGCAAAACGATAGCGTAAATAATCAACGTGGCGGCTTCTTTAAATCGTCTACTGCTTCCAAAGTTAAGCGTGAAAATGATGTTTTCTTCGCAAGGAATACTCCAATGACCATGCAAACCATCTGGTACGTCATATTTAGGGATATTTCATTATATATCTGCCGATAGATTTATACCAATATATTCCTTTAAATTGGGAATTGGAACAATATGGGTGGATTCATTTTTCTTTGGTATCCTTCTGGCGTTTTCTCCAGGGAGAATCGCTCAATATGTACCACGATATCACGCCCGTTTTTTCGAAGCCCAAAGTGAACATAGTTTCAAGATGTACCGAAACATCTGCAATTGGCACTGGTCATCTCATCAACAGTTTGGACATAATGCGTACAGCATGGGCAATAATGTGTTTCTGTCCCGTTCTTCTTTCATTTGCTATGTTTTTAAAAGTATTCTTTTAGTGGGTGAGCCAGACCATCAAAAGTAGCCTTATTGGTATCACCTGGGGGGGGGGCAAAGAGGCACTGATACCAGGGGTTCCTAACACTATGACGTACACAAAAATGACGTATGATGGACATTCTGTAGGGGTAGCTAGCGAGCTAGGGGCTCGCAAAAGATTATACAGGGGGCAAAATTGAAAAGTGGTCCAGTGTTGTTGAATTGCATACCAAATTGTTCGTATGATCACAAGGAGTAAAAAAATGTATAGTTTGTGCTATATCCAACTTACCCCTATGGAGTTATAAGCTGAAAACTGTAATTATAGGTCAAAGGTTAAATTTAGCTTCTACAGGGGTCAAACATTAAAAAATGCTTCAATATCAGTGGAAATGGTCTCATATTATTTGTAATGTAATCACAAGTAAAATAAGGTATAGTTCAGACAATGTACAATGTATAGTTACCAAGTTACACCCAACAACCCCTATACCCCTACAAGGTATAGGGGCAGTACTAATGAGGTGCGTAACTTGTTAATTTCACAATGCAGATGGTCGAAACTATTCCTTATTTTAATTGTGAGAACATTACAAACAATATGAAACCATTTCCACTGAAATTAAAGCATTTTTTAGTATTTGACCCCTGTAGAAGCTAAATTTAACTTTTGACCTTTAATAACGGTTTTCAGCTTATAACTCCATAGGGGTAAGGCGGAGATAGCACAAACTATACATTTTTTACTCCTTGTGATCATACGAACAATTTGGTATGTAATTCAACAACATTGAACCACTTTTCAATTTTGACCCCTGTATAATCTCTTGCGAGCCCCTAGCTCGCTTAAGCTAAACCCTACAGAATGGCCATCATACATTTTCGTGTATGTCATAGTATGAGGTAGCCTTGGTATAAATGCCTCTTTGCCCCCCAGGTGATACCAACCAACATGCCTGGCTCACCCACTATTTGTAGCAAGACAGCATAGCAGAAAAGTGTCTGCACAGAACCAAGATCTGATGCAATCAGGGGCAATCATAAATCTGCAACCACTTGTTTTCTCATGACACTTTGTACAATCCTTTTCAACCTGCCTGTCACTGTAAATGCTAACTATGAGCATCTGTCTGGCGAGAGCCTTCCACCATTCTTTGGTTTAACAGCATGCCTACTAGTGATGTTAAATTGTACACTTAACATGTTGACATACTACATCCGAAGCAAGGACTTTCAGGTAGAGGCCAAAGCTATGGTCAGGTCACTTCTTAAGAGTACTTGAAAGAAACTAGCAGCAAGCTTAATATCATGATAATATGTTGGCTTCACATTTCGCATGAACAAACTAGTTAAGGCCATGCAAAATTGTGTAACCAAACAATGTATACAGCAGGGGCATTAGCTGTTTTGCCCCATTCTTCCATTCTTGGAAGTATCCTTTGTAGCATGACAAGACATAGGGGAAAATGTCTGCACAGAACCAAGATTTGATACATCATAACAAGGGCAATCAGAAATCTACAACCACTTGTTTTCTCATGGCACTTCAAGGCAAGCTGAAACATCTGCAATTGGCGCTGATTATCTCAAGACCAAGAATCTGGATATAATGCGCACAGCATGGACAATAATCTGTTTTTGCCTTATCCTTCTTTCATTTGGTATATTCTTAAAGAGTATTCTTTGTAGCATTACAAAATAACAGAAAAATGTCTGCACAGAACTAAAATTTTATGCATTATAACAAGGGCAATCAGAAATATGCAACCACTTCTTTTCTTATGACACTGTGCAGTTCTTTTCGCCATGCCCGCAACCATAGACGTAAGCTATGAGCTACTGCCTGGTGAGAGCCTTTCACCAGTCTTTGGTTTAACAACCTTGTGATGTTAAATGTTTCACTTAACATATTGATATACAACATCAGCAAAGACTTCCATGTAGAGGCCAAAACTCGCAGGACTTCTTGTCTTCAAAGAAAGCCATATCAAAATAGAGTGTATATTCACACATTTCACATTAACAAACTAGTTGAAATGCTAGGCTATGCAAAAACCAGACAATGTGAACAGCAAGGGAATTGTTTGTTTCTGCCCCATTTGTCTATCACTTTTCAAATGTTTTTGAAAGTATTCTTTGTAGCAAGACATAGTAGAACAAATTCTACAGTGAAGCAAGATCTGATGTGTCATATCAATTTAGTACTATAAAAGAAATTCTACCTGGAAAATACAACTTTTATTCATAGTTTGAAACATGCAACTATGTCATCTGTACTCTAGTACAGTAGTCCATCTGAAGGGTCGACTGCCCTCATGCGTCAGTGATAGCTCATTTTGGCTATCGCATTGCAGGATGTTGCTTCACTTCATTACGGGATTACAACATTTTGTATCTGAAAATCATGTATTGCCTTATTTCAAGACTATACCACTGCAAGTTTTACTGTGAGGAGCTAATGGCAATAAAATATCCAAATTGTTTACTTTACTACACAATTCATTATAACACTGATTATCTATTGGTTAACACAAGTACATTCACGATCATGCTAAAATTACCTAAGTACTAGCACTTTGTGGGCTAAAGTGAGTGTAAATGTCAGGGTTTTTATGTGTTAAGAATTTTTGTGGGATCACATGACCTTAGAAGTGAATGGAGTGGGATGGACTCAATACACGCTCTGGGTAATGCTTAAAGCATTGATGGGTCAAAAGTTATGGGTGCTAACTGGTGTATGATTTTGTTTCTTACTTGTAATTTTCATTATTAATTATTCTATATAGGTTTATCATTACATACCTCTCTTTTTCACTCAATCACAGAACCCCGATTTATAAAGCACCTAGAGGTATTTTTGAATTTCACTCCCTAAATAGCAGATCTTTGTTATTAATATTAATTATTACTCTAGCAAACCCAAGGCGACATCTCACCTGGTTCATTTTGGGGTCATATTTCTCAGCACTTTTGAGATAACTAGCACCATCACTGCCTCCCACAGCATAGAGGAACCCATGTACAGCTGCCACTCCTATGTGTCTTCTCCTGGTATCAAGACTACCGACTCTCCCTGCAAGGTAAACATGCTCATCTCGTAATCAATTAACGTTTACTCTACTTTTATCCAATTTTCTTCATTACAAATTTTTTAAAACCATAACACTACTTTTTACTATGTAACTACCATGTATTGGGTAAATTAATAAACAATTTTGTTTTCTTCTTTATTTTCAGAAAATGCCGACACAGGCAATGACAAAAAACACTTCTTTCAAAAAAGTAAAGGAAAATAAATTATCTTTGTTTCAGAGCAATTACAGAAGGAATTTTGTATTGTGCCACTTCCCTATGAATTTGGCAGCCTCAACAGAACAAACTGCATGTTGAAGGATGTGGTAACAGAATACTGAATTCATCCTGCAATTAGATTCTGTTAACAGTGCACTATAGTCGCCGTAATAATTGTTTGAACTAAGCGTACGCAGTCACCGGTATGTGCAACCAGTACACGGGCGTATCATGTGCCAATTTTCATCTTTGTGTTTACGCGCTGTTTACAGCAGTGCGAATTTCACACACACACACACGCAGCAGATTGTTTGAATCAGTTCAAACAATTATTACTGAGAGTACAGTACGCACAGGTTGTTGCAAAGATCACCGAAACAATGCCAATAATGTTCAATGCGTAAACACATCTCTGACCACTGCAATTCATCCAAAATTAACACTGTTTGCTCACACAGTTAAGAATAGCATGCTCTAATGAAAAAGAAAAATTTGCATGAATAAACTCATAGTAATTAATTTCATTACTTCCTGTTTTTCTAAGCATAAGTAAATATCCCGAAAATGTCAAGTAGTTTTGATGTCGCATTATATAAACATCATCATCATCATTATTAGCACTTAAGGGCTCTAATGAAAATCATGTTTTCCCTGTGCAGACTACCCCAAATTAACTCGGATAAATAAAATCATCATCATCATCATTAGTAATTTATTAGGGTATTATTCAGAATGCAGCTTTGCTGGTGGCACTTAAGTAATAAGCCGCTTTAATATGCACCCTCAACCCCTGCTTGAGAAGGTGAAATGGGCTTATTTAAAACCAATTTACTATTGAATAAGCTGCCTACACAACTAACCCCATTAGCCTTATTACTAAATGGTAATATATTCTACCACAATGTACCCTATGTACAACTACTTCAAGCAAGGAGTTCCGGCAGATCAGGTGAAAAGAAAGTTATTACTAAAACTCTGAATTTCCCCACTTAAAAGAAAGAGAAATCAGTGCAAGAATGTTTAGCTTTGCCAAAAGCACCAATTTTGGCAGGATCAGTACCTCACCTTACACATTAACTTGTTGATGAGAAATGTCACGTCAACTTTTACCGACGATGAGTGATCGGTAAATTACATCATCTTGTTAACTAAACCATGCCTCGAGTACTATTTAATTATACTGATATTACCTCCATGAATGGCATAAATTTATCATCAGTGCTAAAGATGTTTATCAGGGTGGTTAATTCTCACGAAATGTTAATGTATTCTAGAACAAGTCCAATGAACTCGCACATGCATTTCAGAAGATACCGTGTCCTAAGTTACTAACATTGTCGGCTACAGTAATCTACCAGTAGTATAAAATGTTTCATAATGTGTAAACACTTGTCACACTGCCAAAAGCATACTTAAACCACTCAATGTTTATATTCCAGTGTTTTAGAGCTGTAAATTCATATTTCAAAGCTCTAGTTAATCAAGATTTCTAAACTATGACAGACTGTGGCATTTTGTAATGCATACCCCACCAGTAGAAGATTGTACCTGAATCTCAATTCCAACAGCCCAAAATTTTAATTCAGCTGGAAAACTTACATTTTAATACCTAAGAGTAAAATTCCAAGTGACTTCATTGGTTTTTGTTTGGGATTTCATGCATACACATCAAAGTATTTTCCCTTAAATTTCTAAGTTTTCCACAAAACTATCAGAAAATGTATTAAGAATATTTCTATCATTTGACAAAACAAAATTGTCTGAATTTAGAAAGTTTTTGACACATCAAAGTTTGTTTGGATTGTACCATTTTCAACAAGAGGAACAATTTCAAACGAAATAGTTTCACAGTAAATGTACCAAGCTGTTGCTTCAACTTACACCATCGATTTGTTCTTGGATCATATGCTTCCACTGAATCTAAGACACTTGTGCCATCATAACCGCCAACAGCAAACAGCTGGTTATCTAAGACCGCTACAGAGTGATACCTTCTGACTTGGAGCATGGAGGCGACTCGGTGCCATCGCCGGGTAACGCTATCGAAGGTTTCAACAGTGTTTAAGTACTGACTACCGTCGTAGCCACCTGCAAAAAAAAGTAACGTTGATAAAAGATTTGATGTGTTACAAGTAACACACACAGCCAAATGATAGCAATGATAAAATTATCAAATAAAAATGTTCAAAGCAATTAAAAATAGTATCAATTTGTCATTTTAAAGGTCTGTAGCTGGATAATTTAGCTTATATTATGAAGTACATGTATATTTGAACATAGGGATTTTAGCACCTGGAAGCTTAGCACCTGGAAGCTTGTTTCTGTACAACTTAATAATGGTAATAACTTAAGGATTTGACCATGATTTGTCAAAGATACCAGTAGTGAGTTTCTTAAACATCTACCCAATTCAATTAAAGATAGCCATTTAAGGTGTTACAGGACCGGTTTCTACATTGTTTGTATGGATCCAATTACAGGAAAATATCGGATCCAAAACATAATAATGATAAAATCTGACGATTTTTGCCCAATATTTATTGATCTCCCTATGAGTTTTAAAATATTGGGCTCGAATGTGTCTCGCTCAATAAATACTTGACCAATAAATATGGGCTCAATCAATCCAATTTTATACCACAGAGAAGTGTGCTTGAATTTCTGTTGTGATGGACAGAAATACACTATACTCTGTCCAGCTCGAAGTACGAAGTAGCGACGCGGCGTATACATTGTACCGACTTTCAGCGCGCGTGTAGGCACAGCACAAGCGCGCTGCAACTGAAAGGCGGCACTGGGTATACGCGCGCGTCGTCACTTCATACTTCAGAGAAAACAAAGTATAGATCATTGTTTTATACTTAAAGATGCCGTTTTGGGCTTATTCACTTCAGTTGTAATTTAGTACATAGGTATAAGTATTTTAAATATGTAAAAAGCAATTAGGGGGCGCACTTTTCTGGAAATGTCCTTATGTCTCTTTAAAACCTTTTGCCCATATTCACAGAGAACTTAGTCCTGGTTTTAACTCTTAGTCCAGGGCTAAGGCTGCTATGAAGGACCTCTAAATTTTTCTTCTTTCCTATATTAGTTTTACTGCTGAAAGTATGAAAAACAAAGTACAGGCAGAGACACTCAGAATAGAGAACTTATATGTAGTATGTTTATACTGATGTATGATTGTGTATAGAAAAAAATATGTTAGTCATGGACTAAGGACAAAGAGTAGAAGGTGATTTGAACCAATCCCATAATGCATTTGAAAATTCAAAAAACAATAAAAAAGATAACAAAACACATGTCAGTACTTAGGAATAAAAAGTGTTCAAGAAGTTTAAAGGCTGACTCAGAGATTTCAAAATATAATTTTTTGGTGTAGTAATTAAAAATAGTCATCTAGAACTAAAGATTGTTACCTAAAATGCTTTTAAAATCCAAAGTTAGAGATCAATCAGATTTTTCGTTTCATGCAGTAACATTTATACACAGTATAACAGTGCCATAGGATACCGTGTAGAACAAAATTTCCGGATCCAGAATTTTAAAACAAAGTTGTGGTTTTCTATATGAAAGACTTCGATTTGAGCTTAGTTATTTCACACAGTGATTAGTATATGGACAAGCATTATGTATATGCAAAAAACACGATTTGTTTGAAATATGAGTGCGCCCTCATCGGGAAATCTCTGAGTCAGCCTTTAAGAACCACAAGACATTTCATGATCTTGATAAAAAATAAAAAATGATTATACTTTGTGGGCTAAAATGAGTGTCAAGGTCAGGGTTTTTTATGTGTTAAGAATAGGATCTTTGTGGGATCACATGACCTTACAACTTACAACAAGTGAAATTTCCCCAACTGGTGTGGGATTGACTCAATACACCCTCTGGACTAAGGGTTAAGTTGGGACTACATTCTCTTTTGTGAATACAGGCCATTGTACCTTACTGATACCTTGACTTACCAACAGCATAGAGTTTGCCATCTAGTACAGCTACTCCCACTCCACTACGAGGTGAGATCATGCTAGCTTCTATACTAACTCTGCCATTGCTCAAATTGTATCTCTCTACGCTGCTCAAAGAATGCCCTGTGCTATCCATCCCTCCTATACAGTATATGGAACCTGTCAAATAACATTATCTTATAATTAGGTATTAATTACTAACATTGACTAAATAAAGTATCGGTTTTCCGCTGTGTGAAATGTACACTGTGCGAACTATTCTGCGGCTCGCCTTGGGAGCAGGTGCAAGAAAAATTGTAAACTTGTCTAGATGTCTTGTTATCCTCGACAACACATAAAATTTTAAACTGTCCTGCAGAGTTGAATAAATACAAACCTACTCCATGCGAGCGGACTTTTATTAGTGTAGTCCAGTGCCAACTCTCGGGTGTCATCAAATGAAAAGGGCATGGCGAGCCATGCTTTCTGTCAAAACAAACTCGACTTGTCTGTTTGTGAACAATTACTTGTTCCGACTTTGCAGCAACACTGTACACAACCTATTTACTTTTTTTCCAAACATCTCTGAATCATCCTTCGTATTCGACATCCGATGACAGCCTGGCAATACTCTGACATAGACTGATATATAAAGTTTCATAAACTGATACAATGCTGCCCACTCACATCAAAAGTAGTTAAGGGCTATTGGCTTTTAACATCTATGGAAGTTACAACTGGCTGAGCCATCATTCAAAAGGCTTTCATTATGAAAACACCTGGTGTAAAGAGCATCAAAATAGCTTCCACTTCACCTTGTTTACCAATGCCATTTGCTCAACAGAAAGAACACATCCAATGGTGTTATTGGAGTGGGGGCCACAATTCCTAGCCACAATTTTGACTTGTGATTCTTACACTAAACCCCTTGAGGGAAAGACCCCTGAAGTCTCAAGATACACTGTGCATGTCGTTGCATATTATTGTCAATATCGCTGTAATTTTTCTTACCACCAAATCCCAACCTTCAGTTTTCTTGTTCACAATTTTTCATATTTTTACATAGCTCCTTTTCCATGTGACACACTATCAAGCTTTTCCTCTAGCGATCATCTGAAGTTGAGAGCGAGTCTCTACAAATCTAAACTGATTCTGACTTCAGACATGTACACCTTCTGCAAACATAAATCGAATGCCGCAACACTTTTGACAATAGCCCGCATACAGAACACCACAATTTTAACTTTCTCATTGAGAAGGTGAAGGCATGCCATTGTAAGTGAAAGTCAATTCACATACTAGCATGATATCCCTCCATTACTTGGGAAAGTACAAATTATCCCACAGAAATTCCAATCACAACCCTTTCCTTATGAAAATCAGATATGCATGTTAATCTATAGAGGCTGCTGTTGCCGAGGGCTCAGTTTCGAAAATAAGCTTCCATGTTCCAGTTACTATGTTGTGGCTTTCATTTGTTTACCAATTAACCCAGTTACATCTAACAAAACCTGGACAAATTTCTGTGTGAACATGAATGAACTAAGCTGCCTGCAAATTGCAAAGGGAAAAAGCATAAGACGACATATATTAAAGGTGCATCTAGTGCATCTAGTAACTTCCATTTTATTTACAGTTCACTAGATATCCTTGAGAAAAGCTTATTCCCAAAGTTTAAGTTGATTCCGACTTTGTGCTTTGGTGTTTGAGCAAATGCTTGTTTCGCAGGGTCCCATACGCCACTGTACAGTCATTTCTGTCCGTTTAAAGACAGAAAATACAAAATTGGAAATTTCTTACAGATGCGATAGAATTTGAACTTAAGGTTAGGCACATGCTAACTAAGGTTCACGGTTCAGATGATATAAAAATCTCAACTTTTTAAGGCAAGTTGGAAGGATGAGGTTGTGAATCAGGACATGTCCCTTTAAGGAGGCATGACTGGTTGAATACCAACTTTACAGAAATCACACATTGATTTGAGGTTAATGACCGGAGAGCATTTGGTCTAAGCTCAATGATAAAAATCAATGCAATGAATGCATAGGCACACTCAGTTTACTGGAAATAATGACGAGCCCTGGAGCCAATTGGTTTATGTCATTGAATCAAAACTAAACAATATCTAAATGTTAAATGTGAACATGACAATATTTTTTATCTGGATCAATTTAATCAAAATACTGCAAATGAATTGCAAGTATGTGTGCCCATAGCTACGAGGAATCAATCTAATCAATCAATCTAATTAAACACTACACATACCGTATGCATCATTGCAATGACCCAAAACATCAATGCATTACATACAGAAATGATTATGCACTTTAATTTGAGATTGTTCATAAGAATAAAAGAAACAAACTCAAAGAAGTCTACAACTTTTTGAGAACTTATTGTGAATTGGGTTTATAATAAAACATGTTTTATGGGCACAACCTCAAGCTCCCCATGGATTTTGAGTATTTTTTCTTTAAAGATCTATTGCTCAAACCTACCAAGAGTAGATCTGGTTTTATTCATACCATGACCAGAATGGTTTGAATATGATGGAAGTCTCAGCACCTCCCTTTATAAATCCTCAAACCTACCAGAAGTAGATTTCATAGGCTTTATTCATACTCCTACCATGCTGACTGGAATGGTATGAATATGAATGAAGTCTCTGCACCTCCCTTTATAAATACTCCAACCTACCAACAGTAGATCTCATAGGACTTATTCATACTCACACCATGCTGACTGGAATGATATGAATATGAATGAAGTCTCTGCGCCTTCCTTTATAAATGCTCAAACCTACCAAGAGTAGATCTCATATGCTTTGTTCATATTCATACCATGCTGACTGGAATGATATGAATATGAATGAATCTCTGCACCTTCCTTTATAAATGCTCAAACCTACCAGCAGTAGATCTCATAGGCTTTGTTCATATTCATACCATGCTGACTGGAATGATATGAATATGAATGAATCTCTGCACCTTCCTTTATAAATCCTCAAATCTACCAAGAGTAGATCTCATATGCTTTGTTCATATCCATACCATGCTGACTGGAATAGAATGAATATGAATGAATCTCTGCACCTTCTTTTATAAACCCTCAAACCTACCAACAGTACTAGATCTCATAGCCAGTATTCACAAAGACCTTAGTCCTGGCTTAACCTTTAATCCAGGACTAAGTCCAACCTGGAAGGACCTTTTAATTTTTTATAAAGAGTATGAGAGAGAAACAACTTTAAAGAGGTAAATTCTCAGCTTTAAGTGCCTTCCTGTACTTTCTTTTCATATTTTCAGCAGTAAAAATGAATACAGGAAAAGAAGCAAAATTTAGAGGTCCTACATAGTAGGACTTAGTCCTGGACTAAAAGTGGACTAACTTCTTTGTGAATACTGGCCACAGACTTTATTCATATTCATACGATGCTGACTGGAATGGTTTGAATATGAATGAAGTATTTGCACCTCCATTTATAAATCCAAACCTACAAACATTAGATTTATGCACTGACTGAATTGGTATGAATACTAATGAAGAGACTGTACCTTCCTTTATAAATCCTTACACCAACCAACAGTAGATCTAATAGGCTTTATTCATATTCATACCATGCTGACTGGAATAGAATGAATATGAATGAAGTCTCTGCACCTTCCTTTATAAATCCTCAAACCTACCACCTTGCTGACTGGAATGACATGAATATGAATGAATCTCTGCACCTTCCTTTATAAATCTCAAATCTACCAAAAGTAGATCTCACAGGCTTTGTTCATATTCATACCATGCTGACTGGAATGGTTCGAATATGAATGAAGTCTCTGACCTTCCTTCAGGATTTATTCATATGCATACCATACTCATATTCATACCATGCTGACTGGAATGGTATGAATATGAATAAAGTCTCTGCACCTCCCTTTTTAAACCCCCAAACCTACCAACAGTAGACCTCCTAGGCTTTATTCTTGACTGTCTCATTCTCGTCCTCCTATCAGGCAACATGTGGTAATTTTTGGCTTCATCCAGCAAATCCCTGCACTTAATGTCCTGTTTAATCAGCTCTTCAGCTTCAACAATATCCACCAGGAACCTTGGCGACAGCAATGGCATACGTATCTGTTGCAGAAGTTCCGCGATGGCGTTCTTGCGATTGTCTTTGTCGTGGTACACCCATCTCATGATGGCATTGTACACCTCCTCTTCACTATTTACATTTAAGTCTTCACAGCTTAAGAGATCAGCTAGTTGGGATTTTTGGAGGAGGAGGAATTCATCTCCAGTGGCAACTTCTGTGAAGTGTCTTTCAGCAAATTTTCCAGAAGCTTCTACTAAGTCTGTGCAAGTGTGTGCATCAGCAAAGCTTTTAATACCTGTAATAATTGTATGGAAACAGATAAAAGTTACTGTTTGAGATCTTTTATATTATGCAATAATTGCTGTAAAAGCTTTATAAGAAAAAAAGGTAGGCTGCATGCAGGGTTATAGCTAGGCTACTCTGAGTGCAGGTTGTAAATCTTAAAATTTACTACACTTATGGCACTTATGAACAAACTATGAATTTATTTGCCAATTTATGTGGTAATTTTTCATTTCACTGAAGTAAAGTGTCGGTCGGCAAACCTCCCAAATGACCTTCTCAGTCAGTCGGTGGGAGCAAGTGCAGGACATGGCCGACCACTGTCGACCAATGTAGCTATATCCCTGGCTGCATGATTTGTTAGAAATTGCATACTTTTCAAAAAGGTTGCCTAAATTGGCTATTACAACAGTAATTACAATTTAAACATCAAACCTAAACAAACATTTAACGCATGCCCCCATAGCCAGGATTTATTATTTTTATTTTTGGGGTGGGTGGGGGGGGGGGGTCGAAACCATCTAAACTTTACAGTATCAACTTTTATGTAAATGTATAATGTCTATGGTACCAGGAAATGGGATAACCTAATATTATTCCCTTTAAATTCTTCAAAATTTCAACTTTGATTTTAAACATTTTCTTAAATTGGAAAGTGGACCTTTTGATGAATCTGGAGCCCTGAATCCCACAGCTACAATGCATACCCACTATGGTTATTTAACAAAGTTAGGCAACAATTCAAATTTTAAAAATAAGATTTGGTGGCTGAAATCTAAAACAACAAGTCTCTTCAAAAATATCTGCAGCACTCAGAAAATTGTAGCATGGAAGAAATACAGCACCGAACGGACTACATAAATAGAACATTAACTTCAAATGACAGCTACCCGTCTACTTTTCTTTTTTTTTTCAAATCACACACACATAGTGTACAAATACGGAAACGTTTCAAAAATAGCCATGTGTCTATTTAACGTTTGTATATTTTAAAATGGTGTAAGCCCTACGGGATCAAGCCACCTGTGCTACGAGAGCCAACTGTTTACCGATTCATCTTCAGTTGGTTAATCTACACGTCACTATCGGTATAGTTTATTTAGCTGAGAAACACCTGCTGTGAGCAATTCATCAATGGTCCTTAACCCCCTGAGATCTACCACCTTTCTTGCAACATTCCTGATTGGCTCATTACATGATATGGCATGATATAACCTCAAAGTAACCAATCAAAATAGACATTCTATATATCTGTACAAACCTTAAGCCTTTTTACCATGTCTCTGATTGGCTAAATTTATCACATAACCCAATGTATAACCAATCACATTGGCTGGTAGATCTCAGGGGGTTAACATCAATGGAGGCTACAATGCACCTGTTGGCACAGGATGATGGAGAGAAGCATGGGATGAGACATGTTTTGCTTCCTCATACCTGTATCACATTGGCCCCCCCTGGTAATCCAAGGGGTTAACATCAATGGAGGCTACAATGCACCTGTTGGCACAGGATGATGGAGAGAAGCATGGGATGAGACATGTTTTGCTTCCTCAGACCTGTAGTACTACTTCCTGCAGATGGGCAAGACATAGTCAATCATGAACCATGCTAAAACAACTTATAGTCTGTTCCATTATAAATGTGCAGGTCTTTTTTTTTTTTGCTAGGTACTTCTTCCTACATCAAGATGTCTCAATTCAAGCACAAGTCAATCATGAACCATGCTAAAACAACTTATAGAGTATGTTCCATTCTAAATGTGCATGTCTTTTTTTTTTTTTTTGCTAGGTACTTACTTCTTCCTACATCAAGATGTCTCAATTCAAGCACAAGTCAATCATGAACCATGCTAAAACAACTTATAGTCTGTTCCATTATAAATGTGCAGGTCTTTTTTTTTTTTTGCTAGGTACTTCTTCCTACATCAAGATGTCTCAATTCAAGCACAAGTCAATCATGAACCATGCGAAAACAACTTATAGAGTATGTTCCATTCTAATGTGCATGTCTTTTTTTTTTTTGCTAGGTACTTCTTCCTACATCAAGATGTCTCAATTCAAGCACAAGTCATCATGACCAGCTAAAACAACTTATAGAGTATGTTCCATTCTAAATGTGCAGGTCTTTTTTTTTTTTTGCTAGGTACTTCTTCCTACATCAAGATGTCTCAATTCAAGCACAAGTCAATCATGAACCATGCTAAAACAACTTATAGTCTGTTCCATTCTAAATGTGCAGGTCTTTTTTTTTTTTTGCTAGGTACTTCTTCCTACATCAAGATGTCTCAATTCAAGCACAAGTCAATCATGAACCATGCTAAAACAACTTATAGTCTGTTCCATTATAAATGTGCAGTCTTTTTTTTTTTTGCTAGGTATTTCTTCCTACATCAAGATGTCTCAACTCAAGCACATGTCTGTATATCCCTGCGCCAAAAAATCACCTATTACTGTTGCCCTGGGTGCACATATAGCATTTACTGTTTCTCTGTTATTCTACAAAGTGTCCAAAAACTTTACCCTAAAAGCACGCTCCCATTTCCATGTCTTAATAACAATTACTTGCTATTTTGATTCATATTTGAAAAGTATTGTTTATAAGCTTTTCAAACCAACAAACCAATCAATTGAATTCAGGTCCCAAATGACCGAGTTTTTCCTAATTGAATGAAATCTGTGTTTTTTACTTTAACACAGACAAGACGTTGTTTTAGCAAAAAGCCTTTTTTTGTTTTTTGCTCTTATGATTAACTCTTTGCAATACCCGGCAATTCTGTATAAGTTATTAATGCATAAGTCAGTAGTGGCATTTGAGATGGCTTTCCAAATATTTGTAGGTCATTTGGGATGTCCATCCTAATAAGAACAACAAAGGTAGGTCTTTTTTGGACTCATTTAAATGCAATTTTTTCACATACTGATTCTGCATTTGCTCATGAAAATAAATAATTTGGAAATGTTTATAACAAGAAAAGACAAAAATTGACCAAAATTCATCTTTTGAGCGAGTAAAACTCCCGCCTGCGCATGCAAAGAGTTAAGACAGCCTGTCCGTATAAATTTATAGACGTATATATCAGGAGGTTCAGCTTCAATGCAGACCTACCTGAATCCTGTACTGTGTTCCCACAAAATGAAACGATAAAAAATAAAATATTTAACTTGCAGAAAGGTCAGATTTGAAATGCTTATTGTCATATGAACATTAAAACAATAAATGTTGCAGTTACTACCTGATGGATTCAAAAATAACTATTACTATTTCCTATAGGAAATTCTTTATTTGTGACACATCAAAAGCTAAAGCTTGTCTACTTTTAGGAAAACTCAAATTTGAGCATTACCTGAACGGATGTGAAACAAGCTTTTCAAAGATGATTTTTTAACAATATTTTGAAGTTATGTATGAAGAATTGGTTTTCAAAGATGATTTTTTAACAATATTTTGAAGTTATGTAGGAAGAATTGGTTCACATCCTTTCAGGTAATGCTAAAATTTGAGTTGTGCTAAAAGTAGAAAGCTTTAACTTTCAGTGCTGAATTATTTATTTTGGAATACAGGAACTATAACCCAGAGGGTGTATTGAGTCCCATCCCACAATGCACCAGTTTTGGGAAATTTCACCTCATGGTCATGTTATCCCACAAAAATCCTATTCTTAACACATAAAAACCCTGACTTCTACAGTCATTTTACTTAGCCCACAAATCGCTAGTACTTTAGGAATTTTCATCATGATCATGAATGTTTTGGTGTTCCTAATCTCTTGAACACTTCTTATCCCTATAGTACTGACATGTATTTAAGTACAGTACAAGTAAGGCACATTTGCATTGCATTATGGGTTGGTGTCCAACAGCCTGTGTAATAAAACCCTTCTAGAGAGCCCTCACAATTTCATGCCTTTTTGTGGAAACAAGCCACAAGAAGCTCTGTTCAGTTTATACCACCACAATATGTGCCTACGCAAAACTACCGTAGGGCCACATAGAAACGTATTACTGAAATTGCTAGAACAAAGGGCGCGCGTTGTGAAAATTTAACAGATTCCACATGAATAAAAAATTGTCATTCAGTATTGGTGCATTTATCAGTTTTAAGACTCAATTCATTTTGCTTGTATTATTTCAGTTTTTGGATGCCCTTCTTAAATTACAGTAAATGGGATTGCCTATTTTGGTAATATCAAGAGGAAAAAAGCAGAATTCATAAATTACAGCCTCAAGGCAGGGTATTTGCTACCATCTTCAATCACCCGTTGAATATATGATCGTATTGGCATTTTTCTTATTAATGCGATGCTTTCTAGAAACAGTACCACATTACTTCAAATCAAACATTGAGTCTTTGTCAGGTACATACGCATCCATTTCAAGCTTAAAAAGCTTCGACTTAAAAGATTGTCGTGCACGGAACGTGTTTTTTTAAGAATCTCAATCCAAAACCGACAAGTGGTATGTGGGGTGGGATCATTCATATTACAGAATCAGAATGAGTGGTTTCAAAAATGAGTTGCCGTATTATCTTGTAGAAAGCCGTATGCCCCTTAACTACAGGCAGATTTGCGCATGTTTCATTGCATTAGTAAGAACTCGTCGCTATATGATCACCAATACCTGTGTTTCCTTCTGCCGAATAGGGTGAGTTTTATCACCCTAGATTATGAAGACAAATGTGTGCATGGTTTAGAAATGTCTGGAAAGTTGGAAATGTCTGTAAAGTTTTACAAAAAAATGCTGAGATATACTTGTCGTGAAGTGAAGAAAATGGAGTCTATTGACACAAAATGGGAGTATGAGCATGCCGCTTTTCTATACCAGAACCATTCTAAGACCTCAGGATTTCAACACACAAGTTTCTTGAAGTACATGTGAACTACATCCATGACTGCATCTCCTCTCCAATAACATAATCTTAATCCACTTTCATTCCATGACATTCTCATCTTTCTCCTCTCCTTTCTTTCTCTTGCATCTTTTTTCTCCTTCCTCGAGCCAAAAGTTTACAACCCAGCTCGACTCAACCTTCCAGACTGCGTCAAGGAGTCAGCCATTCTGGAGTTCCAGTATAATACACCCTCAGCCCTCGATTTTCATATAAAACTTGTTGCACCTTTGTCTGAAGTCCCAGAACTGCCTTTGAAAATGAAAAAGTATTTTCATAGAAACAAGTTCCAGGAATTAATAATTTTGCTTGTCTTGGTTTTATGGAATGTAATGATTCACACTTAGAAAAGGTTTGAATGTTAAGCTAAGTGAATTTTAAATATAGCGTTATCACCCCTTACACCCACTGACAAGAACTAGTTACCAGTTTCCCTTTCCTTAGACTAAAAAGTGTATCTTGCCCTTTATGTGGTTTTTTATATGTTGGTTAGAATGCTTCTTTGATAGTCTATTTTAACAAAACTAAGAGTAGCATGATATTTTAAAACACATTCTACATGAGACAGGGACTTCAATGCTCCCTAATCACATACAGGAAAACTAAGAGTACACTATATAAAAAATACATCGGTCCTCGGACCGCTTGTGTGTCGCCTGCCGTCGCGGTTAGTGAAGATAGGCTAACATGACCTTTGACTTGATATGGACCTTTTGACTCATCAACAACGAGGGATCCATGTTGCACCTATGATTCAAGTTTGGTTCCAATGAACTTCAACTTTTCAAATGAGTCATTTTACATTTTCAGGGCTATTTTACAACTGACCTCACATGACCTTGACCTTGGTATGCGACCTTTGAGCTTGGTATTGCGACCCCGTTGACCTCATTAGCAAATGAGGGATCCCATGTTGCACTATGATTCAAGTTTTGTTCCAATTGCACTGTCAACTTTTTCAAATGAGGTAAATTTTAATTTTCACAGCCTATTTTACAACTTGACCTCACATGACCCTTAAAAGGTGACCTTGACATTTACCTTTATACCTGACCTCATCAAAAAGTGGGGGATGCCATGTGTTTCACATGTGACCCAAAATTTGTTTAAAATCCATCAAAGTACGTAGATATTACAGGGCAGGATGTTAACCCTCCTTTTTCCCAACAGACTTGCGACAAACAGACCTCAACAACAGACAACACCAACTACAACAACTGACAACGTTATCCCTATGTGTCTTTCCTGCCTTAGGCCGGCGACACAAAAAAAAAAACATTCCGTACATGAGCAGGACTTCTATGCTCCTAATCCCATACAGAACAGAAAAATCTAAGAGTGCACTGATATAAAAAACCACATTCCTACATGAGACAGGACTTCTATGCTCAAGCATACAGTGTTGTGTATTGAAGCCTATAGATAATTGACATTAAATGGTTTTCTTATTTAGGTTACCAAAGGAGGACCAGGATGACCTGATTTAATCATCTAAAGTTTTCATCTTGATTGAAGAATAATCTTGACCCCAAAACCCAATCTGTAAAGTTTTGCACCAATAATTCATTGTTTTGATGTTGGAACTAGAAACATGAGTTTGTATCCCATAGAGTAATGTGTAAAATGAACATCACTTGACCAAAATGGGGCACTTTTTCGCTCCTAACATCAAAAACCAAACATCTTTTAACCCTAAGATTTCACAGGGTAAATGAGAAAAATAGCAGCTTTCTTCAGACAACCAAGATATTGACTACTTCCGGTAAACCTGGATCTTTAAATTGAATTCAATAAAGTGTCTGTTTTGTGTTTGTACCAATATTCATAATTGAAAATATCACTATTTTTATTTATATCAAGAATGATACTTGTTAATAATCAATATACATGATTACCTCCTATATGGGAAAGAGTTACATTTTCCCACCTTCTCCTTCTCAAAATGGATTAATTTCCAAAATACCAAATTTTTACATGAGAAGATCCACACCAAAAATGCTATTAGGAGCAATGAAGTCCTGCCTCATGTAGAAATCAGAGGGTGTTTTGAGTCAATCCCACAATGCACCAGTTTTGGGAAATTTTACCTCAAAAGGGTCATGTGATCACATAAAAATCCTATTCTTAACACATAAAAACCCTGACTTTAATGCTTATTTTAGCCCACAAAGCGTTAGTACTTAGGGAATTTTTTGCATGATATGAAATGTCTTGTGGTTCTTAAACTTTTGGAGCACTTTTTATCCCTAAGTGCTGACATGAGTTTAATACAGTGCAGTATAGGCACGTTGCTATGCATCATGGGATTGATTCAAAGCACCCTCTAGGTAGAAATGAAGTTTTAATATTAGTGCTACTCTTAGCTTTCTTAAAACTGGCAATCCAAGATGTACTTTAAACCACCCTGAGGAAACCCCTCAATTACCTAGACAGTTGGTTGGATGAAGTTGTCTCTTGAGGAACTCTGAGCAGGATTTCTGTACATCAGCGAGCTGCAGCATGGACGCAGTATCAAGGAGAGCTTGTACGGTCTCCACACGGATTTCTAACATACCTATATACACACAAAGAGAAGAAAATCACAGATGCTTAGTAATGGGTTGTAAAATCGAACTTCAACATTTGTATGTAATCTAACAAACAGAGATGTAACAGAGGAGTAGTCCCATTTCCTGATAATCCAAAATTTAAATGTTAAGGTCAAATTTTAGCGTAGCATCCGGAGAAGCTCACTGGAACGTATTTTCTTACGCGATTTTCGGGTACAAGACCCTTTCTCTAAAATAAATTGGTACTTAAAAACTTTGGTTTTTTAATAGTTTTATCTTTATCATTAACACTTTGATCTCAAAAATTGAAAAAAAAAATTAAAAAATAAAAATAAATTAGTAAAATAATTTTAAAAATAATAAAAAATATATATTTTTTTACATTTTCAGATTTTTTTTATTTATAGCCAAAAATCCAGAAATCGGGAAATAAAAATAAACTAATAAAATAATTTTAAAAAAAAATAATAAAAAATGTATATTTTTTTACATTTTCAGATTTTTTTTTTATTTATGGCCAAAAATCCAGAAATCGGGAAATTTCCAGAAAAGTTACATCTCTGAACAAGTTAGTTATCGATGCTAAGAACTGTATTTTTTATTTTTTCCTTCTTTTCTTTATCTTAAAGTTCTGTTTCATGGCTAACATTTCCAGGGCTAGAATTTCGGCGAGAATCCGAGAATCGATTCTCGCAAAGATTCTCGTCAATTGATTTGCGGGAATCAATGTTGATTCTCGCAAACTTAAGAATTTAACACAGTAGTGAATTAGATGATTCCCGCAAAATTCATTTTTGAGAATCAAGACTGATTCTCGCACTCTGCTACGAAATTCTAACCCTGATTTCATGTTTTTTCCATACACAATCTTTTCTTTTAAAAAGAAATTGTTACCATGAAAAAACACCACCACCTTGACACATGTATACATTGTTCATCAAGACTTTAAGACATACAATAACACACACATAATGTATAAAAAAAAATAAACCACTCATTTTTTTTACATGCAAGTTCACTGGTGGTGCCCCTGACATGCCATGTCTTTTTACACTCAACATGATCCATTAAACCATTTTCATCATCCAATACACTTTAACAATAATGAAATGACAGATTACTCCTGACCTTGTAGGTTATTACAATTTCATAAAACCATACATGTTCCTAATAGTATTAACGGCTACAGACAGTCGCGACGGTGCCTTGTGTTAAATATGAGTGAGTGCGCCAGCTTCGACGATTAAAAATTCGATGTTTCAAGCACACACCGATTTGGACTTTAAAAGAAGTTTCTTGTGGGGTCCACTGAAACTTTCCACCAGTAAATTTGTAAGAACAACAAGAAGTCATCTGAGCTTGAATTTTTTTGGGCAAGCACCTCTGTTTTCTGCCTTACAGTGAATGTGTCCTATGTTTAAAGAACACTATAAGTAATCCACCCGGGAGAGTCAAAAATATTTGAAATTTGCAGGAAAGCGTTAAAATGAGTGATTAATCTTTAGAATTCTCATAAGTACTTTTTTTTCCAACTAAAAAGTGACAGTAACAGGAAGAAAATGGCAGTGTTCAAAGATCCCCATTCATTCAATTATGCATTTTAGTTAGTGTCCGTACGGAGAGTAATGACAGAATTATCCTGATTTTTGTCCTTATTAGGTTGCTTTGGTCTTATTATTTGCAGGGTGAATTTTAGATACCTGTATTTGTTACAGCATTCAAAAATCTGATTCTGATATTTTTTTTCTGAGAGTTAGCAATCACTCAGTGCCTTGAATCTTGTTGGTGTTTTGTTATTTCACTGAGTCACCTATCCACATGGCTTAACAAGATTTTTGCATGCAACTACAATTTGAACCATGTGTTTTACTTCAACAAAATCACACTTGTATGATGTATTCACCTAAGGTGCTTGTTCAGATTTGTTTGAACCCCTGAAAAAAAAAAAAACCCCCTAATTAATTTTCCTGAAGTATGTCATCAATTTATATCAGATGAAGGGTTAATTTTTTCTCATTGTCGTCAAGAATTTCAGCGTCCAAATCTTTTGTGAAGCTGACGACCCACAACAGCATTGTCAGAAAAAACCAATAACTAAGCACCTTAAAGACACATGAAATGTAAACACAGAGTCCTCTTAAAGTGGCATTTTGTGATCTCAAACATATGGGCAGTGACACCCTTGTGGCCTTGGCCCCCCTCCCTGGTCTTGGGACTGGGCGCCAGGGACCCGGTCAAATATCCCACCCAGCAGTGGCGTAACAGCGGGGGGTGGGGTGGAGCCAGTGGGCAGGTTGCCCCCGACGACTTTGGCCGGGAAAAAATTGCAAAAATCATGCTAAATCAACCGTTTTTAGCCCTCTGACCGTGAAAAATTACCTTTTGACCCCCCTGAGAGGGAAAATTTCCCAAGACTGGGAAATTTGCCCCCTCAGAGTGGGCAGGTCCGTTACGCCACTGCACCAGATGTGCACTCTTTCTTAGATTTGATCCCTTTACAGCTTCCCTTCCTCCCAGGAGATGGTTAGAGATGAAAGGGTGTTAGACAGTGGCGTAGCCAGGTGGGGGCGAAGGACTAGTGGCCCCCTCTGAAAACTTTTTTGAGGGGAAATCGGGAATAAAACACATATTTATGTTAAATCAGCCTTTTTCGGATTCTTTTGCCCTCGACCGGGAAATTTTTGCTTGTGATCGGGAACATTTGTTGCACCTACCCGGGAAAATTGCCCCCCCTCACTCAAACACCGTTGTGGCTACGCGCCTGTGTTAGAGTTAGGATTAAGCGTGGATGGGTAATGTTATTTGGCTGCTAGCATACCGTTTCCAACTCTAACTCTGTTTATAACACGTTACTCTTGAAATGGCAGATCCTAAATGCTTTAATATCTGCCTCACCAAACAGTAATAATACTTTGCCAATATGATGCTACCTCCAATTAAGAGCAAAAATCGGAATATCAAATCGTGAAAATAAATGACCGATTGTGGCTTTAAAGGACTGGGGACACTTTTAGTTGTATTACCACTGCTACAAGAGTATTATACAAAATGCCAAATCATCATTATCCGCCCCTCAAACAAGTTTATTAGAATTTCTCTGATTTCTCTGTTAATGAGTATGCAAAATGTCCGTCCCATCGTGTCTGCAGATGGCTATTTTCTTCCGTGGATCCAACACTCAGAAACATGTTACCAAAACTCCCCAGTTGATGGCACAATCCTCACCACCAAAACCATTTAGGTGCTTAATTTGCTAACGGAAACTGACAACTGACAACGAAAATATTGGTACTAACCGTGCCTCGTGTTGCTTATTTCAAAGTTCAATCAAATTTTACAACGATATTATTATCAATTATGTTTTCACTGCTCTAATTAACAAAAATGTTGCTCTCGTTTCTAGCAGAGAAAAAAATCAAAGCTTTTGTCTGTCGGCATCGTGCTGACATTAAAACCCCCAGTGTTTATGTCCATGAGTGATGCAATTTCTTGGAATGGAATTGGATTAATAAGGATGTCACGCACTGTATATTCCCTTTATATGAATTTTGATTGGTATGACTGGGGAAATGATAAAAACTATTAAATCAGTACTGCCATCAGATATTACAATTATTGCATGAGTCTGGAGAAAAAAGGGACTAGCACCAACAGTAGTATTTTGTTGATACTACATGTATTTGAATTGTTTAAATACCAATGGTGACATAATCTTCAGAGCTGCCATGAAATCAATAACCAAAACTGTGTGATAACTTCATTCTCCTTCTGGGAAGCATTCGGCTGGTCACCAACTGTTACTTAAAGACACTATCAGTGATTTGAAAAATATTTTAAATTTGCAGGAATAGCTTCAAAGTGAAGGATAAGTCTGTAGAATTCTCATAAGTACCTTTTCCAGCTGTAGAATTGACAGAAAAGGAAGAAGAAAGGAAAACGGCAGTGTTCCAAGATACGATTCTCCATTCAATTACGTGTTGTAGTAAGTGTCCGAACGGACAGTAATGACTAAAATCTCCGATTCTGTCCTTATTAGGTTGCTTCTGGTCTTATCATTTGCAGAGTATGTTAGGTTACCTGTACTTGTTACATACATGTAAAAATCTGATTTTTGATGATTTTTTCGATTTGCTGATTTAGCAAATCACTGATAGTGTCTTTAAATGTTTCTTGTTCATTATCCTGAAGTACTTCAATATTAAAAATCAGAGGGTGTATTGAGCGTATCCCACAATGCACCAGTCTTGGGAAATTTCACATCAATAAGGTTATGTGATCCCACAAAAATCCTATTCTTAACACATAAAAACCCTGACTTTTACACTCACTTTAGCCCACAAAGTACTGGTATTTAGGGATTTTTATCATGATGATAAAATGTTTTGTGGTCCTTAAACTTCTTGAACACTTTTTATCCTAATATAAGCACAGACATGTGTTTAGCACAGAACAGTATAAGCACATTGCAATGCATTACAGTTTTGTCTAAAGCCTACTAAAATGCATCACAATTAATTAACCTGCTCTTACAATGATGCATATTGGAAAACAAAGAAAGCCAAGTCTTAACTTCCATAAAAATGATCAATCATAAAGAAATACGGACCATGGTACCAAGTAGATTGTTCATATAGTATCCAGAATTTTGGTTGCAATTGGACTTTGCAAATGAGAGAAATTTGACCTTTTTCACCTTTTTACAGCTTAACCTCAGATGACTTTAGACCTCATTACATATATAGAGGTTTCTATTTTGCATCAATGACCCAATTCTGGTTTTAATTGGAATTTGCAATAGAATGTTATGGACAAGACAAGTGTAAAGACCAATTTTACATTTTCATTACTTAAAATCTTGACCTGTGATGACTTTTGACCTTAGTATGTAATCTATGACCTCATTAACATGCATGTTGGTTCTCATGTTGCATTTAGGACCCACATTTGGTTGCAATTAGATCTTACATTCAAAAGATATTGACAAAACAAAAGTGGGTACTAAAATGTTGACACACAGATATAGAGAATGCATGCAGCCATGAGGTCCTTTTTAAGAATGACATAACTATGTGATTTCCTGATCATTTTAGCATGCAAAAACGTAGTGCACCAACTGGGACATGTAATGACATGATTTACCTATTATTATTAGATCTTCAGTTTAATACATAGGTTATTTTTTACAGTTTTCAAGAGACGTTTGTCAGTGACTTGCAGCAACATGTTAATTTTTACACTTCTAGCACAAACAAATGTTCAATAAGTGAGAAAATTAAATATTAAAAACTTCCACAAGGAAATTCATTTTTTTTCACAAAAGAATTAACAAGTTATGAGAGATTTTCCCTACATTTCCAATCACTAGTAACCTAGGCTGCCAGTTTCAACTATATATTTGAAACATACCTGACAGGATATCATGAAAGGAAACTGCCTCGATTAACTTTAGACTCAACAAGTTTTCCCATGGATGTCTGACAACAGCGGTTAATTCCGCAATCACCATTCTGTTCAACTTTGTCCTATTTTTACAATTCCATGGTCTGACTACTTGCGCCTGTGCTGACACTATTAGATATTTTTTGATGGATAAGGTGTAAAAAAATATTGTCGTATGAGTTCAAGACGGTTGTAAGTGCAATAGCTGCCATTTGTCAGAAATTCCCATCAAACATACTACTATGCCAAATCTTTGGTCTGTGACTCATGAAATGGTTCTTCAGGCGACTGTGTCT
Source organism: Ophioderma brevispina (assembly GCA_023653785.1). Lineage (NCBI taxonomy): Eukaryota > Metazoa > Echinodermata > Ophiuroidea > Amphilepidida > Ophiodermatidae > Ophioderma > Ophioderma brevispina. The sequence goes on along the minus strand of JAMKCH010027300.1, from coordinate 24,178 downwards.
GTTGAAGAACCATTTCAAGAGCCACTGACTTAAGGAATGATAAATTGAGGGTTATCTTAATAAAAGGCAGCATACATATTTATCAAATGGCAGCTATTGCATTTATGACCTTGTTGCATTCACAAGACGATAAAGCTTGTTTATTTGAAAATATGTCATAGTGCCACCATTAGTTGGTCACGAACAGAATATACACTTCCAACCTGATTTCATACTTTGGAAGTAGCCTGTTGACATGTTCAAATTATTTTGTTCATATAGCTAAATGAAACCCAAACAAACAAACAAACAAACAAACGAAACCAAAACATCTGTTTCTAGGAGACTTTAGATGCACATTTTTCAAACTACAAAAACGAACAAAACTGCATTTTAATGGCAATGTAGTAAATCATTTAAGCAACATAGTTTTAGGAAGGTTATTTAAAGAGACACAAGCCTTGACTTTTCATGAAAAAATGCACCCCATTTTTTGTTTCATATTTAGAATGCTTATGTGTCACTTATGTGCGAGTCTTGGACCAGTGGTTCTTTTGAGTAAGTTTGGTGGTCACAGTACCCTATTTGCACCCTAGTGTTTTATAGATTTTGGTAAAATATGGTTAAAGGTCACATGGGGGTCATTAAAGAGGTCAACCTGTGTACAATCCATATCAGTCTTGGGTCAGCAGTTCTTCTTCTAAGTGTAAAGTTATTTATTTAGTCAATGCTTATGAGAAATCATTGGTAACATTTGTTTACATGGTCCCCAGGCCGCAAAATAACCGACGGCACCGACGGCAATTGCCGTCGGTGCCCTACGCCGTTGCCGTGATGCCCCTAAAAACACAAAAAATCAAAGGCAGCTACTGCCGTGCCCCTTTCATTCGATTGCCGTTATGCCCTTTTCTGTTTTCAAAGACTGATGACTGCCGAATTTTGCGCCTCCCCGAAAATGCAATTCTTGCTGCATAACTCGTCCTATACTTGCCGTCACAATTCCTTTTCTGAAATAGGCGTCTACATACGCACGCGAAGTTGCTGCGTGTAACGCGCAGACTATGTATTTCCTTTACGCGTTGTCATGGTTCTGTCTGGCGGGAATGCTGGCGTAGTCTTGACTCAGAGAAAAGGAATTATGACGGAGAGTATAATCATTTTTTCTGACTTTGAATTCAGTCATGATATCATCCGAAAACATAACATCTTTTAAAAATGACATCCCCGAATGTTTTAAATGCAGATTAAGCAGTTAAATGCCCCAAACGCCCTGGGAATCCACACACGCTAGTGAACTATGGGCGCTGCCATTGTTTTTTGTAGATCACTGGGATTATCCCTCTTCTGTATTGCAGCACCATACACCAGGCACTGGTACGATTTCGCCGTATTTTGCCCGTTTTTTTAGTCCCATAAGTGAAAAAAAAATGATGAGTACTGTTCAGAATATCTCGAGCGACTTTTAAAAAATACAGAAAATAGACTTTTAAAAAATAATTTCAGATATTTGACCAATAATTTCTGAAATTTTATACATAATAACCCAACCTTTTGAATGATATTTTTCCCTTAAAATTGGCAAGAAACTTTACAAATCAAAATCAACATCAAGTGTTTAAAACCCAGACTTTTATTCCCGACAACTTTCACTGATACCAGCATTTGATTTTATGTTGTTTCCATTGATAGCCCTATTATGTATGTCATCAAGTGCCAGCTTATTATTGTGTAAGAGACTGTTTTGTGATTCGCAATCGCGGCAGTATTTTCAACAACACCGGCAGGGGGAAAGGTAATCATCAACAGTTTGTCTTTATTTTAATATATTTCTACACTTTTTATATTTAACTCTCTCTCTCTGAATTCAAATTTGAGACTATTTTAAAGCTTTTTAAGTTTATAAATCATAATTTTTTTGTGTTTGTCATATCACTGCAGTTGAAGCAGTAAATGACTAGTTAATGAAAAGTTGGATGACAGTCTCCTTAAGTCATCAAAATGCATCACTATCATGAAACTTATATGATTTTACTCTCAATATATTTTGGTCTCCTCTTATACTGACAGGCCAATAGATAGATCCTTGCCTTTGATAAGCTCCTAGGTGACCATCTAACTGCCCGAAATGGAGCTTTGTTGAGGTTTGGATCCAACAGTCCACTTAGCTTCAAGTGCCTTCCATGCAGGCAGACTGGCTTATGGACTTAAGAAAAGCATTTCAGGTTCAAGGTTCAAAAAATGCCTTGATGCCCTTCCCATGTTGACAAATTGCCTTGATGCCCTTTTCCAATTGCTGAATTGCCTTCATGCCCTTGCAATTTGAAGGCAATTTTATATTTGCCCTTTAAAAACTGCCTTGCCCCTCGCGGTCCTTATTTTGCACCCTGATGGTCCCTCATCAGCCACAGCTCACATTGGAGAAAGCATTCCCTATGTTTATATTATCGTAAGTAGCACAAAAATATAACTACACCTCGACATTTCTGATGTAAGACACAGACTCACGCACAATGTCAAGGGATTGGATTTTCACCTGGATTTTCACTAAATCAGTCAGAAAGGAGTGACGTAAGCGAGAAATAACCAGCGATGAACCATGTGGGTATTGACCACAACAGACATGCAGACATTGCATGTGAGGATTTTCACTAATAAACCAGTGTGATACAAGTATTGATGAGATCTTCTCAGGTGTTAAAAATCCTGATGTCGCCTACCAAACAATCAATAATTAAAACATGTGATTACTTCCAATGGAACGCACTGCTAATGTCATCATTGGACTCAATATCAACACACTAACAAAATTGAGGGCATTCATATAACAGCCAATATATATGTACATCCACGAGCAGGAAAGGCCGGAGAGATGCAGCGCAAATGTGGATGTAAAATTTCCCCGGAGGAGACGAGCGAGGTGCTGTGAAACTTTTGATCTCTGTATGTGACAAAAATGTGATGCCCGAGCCAGTGTCAAATGCACTGCGGCTGCAATTACGTGGTGCGATACAACTGTCACGTTATCATGTGTGAAATAGTCATGAAAATGCGTATAACTAGTTCACAAGCCTTTTATTGGAACATGACCATTTAGGAGAACATTCTAACATAGAGCAAATTAAAGGGATAAGCAGTGATAATGTAAGGCAATAAAAAAGTTGGAAATTTATTACAATTTTATCAGGGATAAAAGTGTACAATTCCATTTAACTATGTTAATGTAGGGTAAAATCACCAAATAGTTAAAAAAGTATTTGATAAATTGTCATAGCATCTCTCGCAAATTGACATGCTACCCAATAATAAAATGGTTATAAGTGCATAACATCCAAACTCAATGGTCACATTTAAACCTCCCTCCCTCCCTCCCTCCCTCCCTCCCTCCCTCCCTCCCTCCCTCCCTCCCTCCTCCCTCCCTCCCTCCCTCCCTCCCTCCCCTTCCTCCCTTGTATCCCTCTCTTGTTTCTTCTCCTTTCCCCCATCCTCTCCATCCCCTCACTCTTATTTTGTTTACCAGAAGATTATGGATGCAGAGACCAACTTTTCCCAGGTTCATGTTTCCAAGAAGCTGATAAGTAGCTAAATAGGTCGGCTGTCCAGGGATTCACAACAATAAAATAATTCTTGGGTGTAATTATACTTGCTCGGTGGTTCTTCAAGTCCCAAGTGACATGTCCCTATCTGCTATCAAATCACAAACTGATTGTTTTTGTAACTCTATATCTACTTGCCAAACCAGCTATATTTGACAGGCATGAATTAATGAAATTAGTCAATAATTAATCACATTTTATTGGGCTGGAAGTGTTAGTGTAGCTATGTGAGTCACTCTGGATTCACTGCTATACAGTATCACTTCATTTTATAAAATGGTACTTGATTCACTGGTCACTTGTAATGTGCCATATCACAATGCAAGTAATTGAAAATTTGAATTGTCTTTTATAATATTATTAAAATCTACAGATAATGCCACAATCTGAAGCACTGGATTGAGTATATAGAGTGCAACTACATCAAACACATACATTGCAGGCACAAATACACATTTAAACAACAGAGTTTTAGGAAGGTTATTTAAAGAGACACAACCCTTGACTTTTCGTGAAGAAATGCACCCCCATTTTTTTAACCAGTTTTTTGTTTCAATATTAAGACATAATTCTTTTCTATTATGATGCTATGACCAAAATACAGTCTTGTTTGTCTCAGAAGACCACACATATTTTGTTTAATGGTCTTTTAGCGCATTTTTTTTTAAGGTTTTTGCTCACTTGAAAGATTTTTTTTTAAATTTTCAGGAAAAAATGATAAAAGTGGGTCAAAAATGTAATTTAAAAAATCCCGCATTTTTGCATTAGCATTTTTCTAAAAAAAGGTGTATTTTGCATTGCCATTTTCCACATTTCTTTTAAGACAAACTTGTTTTTATGGCCTTATAGTAACTGGTAATATGTACAGTAGTCTATGGGCTATTACAATGCATGCAATTACTGCCCTCACTCAAATGGTGTATCATGTTGGCAGCACTCACATGTAACAGAACAAACAAAAGATGTGTTGCTATGCAGTACACCTTTAAAATAAGAACATGTACATCAACAACCAGCATATGAGGTAACCAAACCTGATTTAAACTCAATTTAAGGGCTTCTAGCCCGCAGTGAACTGTGTCCAAGTGATGGGGCTGCATAGCTGCAGTGGCTAGAGACTACGTAAACAACGGTTTGCCAATCAGTGAGAAAGTGCCAAATGTTTGATTACTTCACACAGCAGGTGTAATTACCAGGCACGCCGGCACACCCGATCAAAATTGTGTTAAGTTGCGAGAGAGCAAAAGGGTTGTGTGGCCTCGTGACATGATTTACGCATTGGGTGAGGATGTAATGCGTCCTTTCGATCCCAAGTTTTTTCTGATGTAGAGAGCAAATTGAAGATGGGGTAAACCGGCTCACCCGGAGTGACTGTGTAATCAATGATGGATTAAATTAAGAGCGCATACACTGTGTGGAATGTATTGCAATATACCCCACTTAACGCCCTCTATCTCAGAAATAGCTACACAGCTACGTCTGGTTTTGTTGAATTTGTCCTAAAGTAACCTGACAGGAATTTTTATTTTATTACAGAAACAACTTCTCCATAATCTTTACACAATGCATAGCTACATTTTTTATGCAATGTAGAATATGACCTTTCTTTTATCACTTTAAAGTCCATGGTCCGATCGCTAATAGCCTCGTCCCCAGTGGTCAAAATTTAGGTATCAGAAGAAAGCTACTATTTTTCTCATTTACCCTGTGAAATCTTAGGGCTAAAGGATGTTTGCTTTGGATGTTATGAGCAAAAATATGCCCCATTTTGGTCGACCAATATTAATTTTACACAGTACTCTATGGGGATTACAAAATCATGTTTTTAGCTCTCACTTAAAAACGGGTTGAAATATATCGGCGCGAGACTTTACAGATGGGGTTTTGGGTGAAGGCCATTCTATCAAGATGAAAAATTTATAAAATTTTAAATTGGGTCATCCCCCTTTATGCAAGGTAGAATATGACCTTTCTTTTATCACTTTAATAGGCGATACACATTCTGTTGGAAGCGATGTTCCCAAGTGTGACAAAACTCAACCTATCCTATGTAGCTACTAAAGTATGTTTACCATAGGATGTTTTATGACCTTGGTCTACTCTAATAGCTTCTCGTATAACCCCAATGCACTTTAGCAAAGGACGCATAGTACCTGCACAATGTACCTTTTTTGTTTAAAGAAACACTGGCACATTTGAAAAATAGTGCGCCCTCAAGATTTTCAAAATCGATATTTTTGCAATGGTTGTAAGGCTTTTATATACAAAAGCCCTCACCCGAAATGATTAAGACTAAATCAGCTTCTTTATGGGTAAACAGAACGATTTTATAATTTAAAGTCGCCGGCGATGTTAAATTCAGCAGACGACAAAAATGGCGTTTAACACAAGAACACGCACGCCTTATGCATGTTTCCCATGCTATGCACACTGTTTGATCGGTCTATAACCTTTGTGGTTTTAATATCAGTGAGTACGAGTCAAAAATATTCATGTAATATAAACATTTGTTGATTAAAGTTATGGAAAACTTAAAAGTTTGCCTACAAATTTCCTGGCTGTCTTTATCCTCATATCAATGTCCCTATCTGTTTTTGGGTATGTTATTTTTATGTGTAAAATATATCTCTGTTATTCCAATGGCCTAGACTATCATTTGAGAGCAAATTGAAGAAATTTCATATTTTGTGAAAATGTGCCAGTGCCACTTTAACTTACATATTCAGGATCTGATGGAGCCATTCAAAAGATAAAAAAAATGGTCCAATAGACATAATGCACATGAGAGGTAAAAAAAGCTATACAATGAACGTAAACATAACAGAATACAAACATCCATAATTTCTCAAATGGTCTTGGTAGAGCAGAGACCTACATTAAAACCCTGACAGGACAAAAAGAGAAGAAAAAAAAACATCTGAATGGGTGTGACATTCACCTACACTTTTAAGGGTCCAGACCCCGTAGGCCAATTAGGGCTCACAGGTCTCACCATGACATCTTACAGTGAAGAAACTATAGCCTACCTACAAGAGTACATTACCATAATCTATTGAAGTACCTTTCAGAAAAAAAAAGATTTGCCCCATCTATGATTACACACTTGAACATAACTGAAGATGTACTAGGAAGTATTAAGGAGGCCAGCCTAAGGGCCTACATTGAACCTCTCAGATTGTTTATTTTAAATTCACATACTCAAAAAAGTGAAATGTGTTTGAACACAATTTCATCTGAAAACTGAAATAAACCGAGATGCATTATACTGTGGAGTAAGTCTATATTGAGTCAATATACCATTACCGAAGGCAGTCGACTGAATGTCAATACAATGTAGACCGAAGTGCAATATTAGAAGATTACTCTCAATCCTATATTCTTTCTGGATTATGGTTACAAGTGACATTACCGCTTTTCTGCACCTGTTTGACACACATATCAATTGTGCCGCTTTTGTGCCCTCATACATAATGTTGTGACTGAAGTAACAGAGTGCATCTGTGGGCTAGATGCTGTAGGTGTATATGAGTGCACACCAGAGATTTGCATGCATTTTTACGAGTTAACAATGATCATTATTATTTTGTATTTATTTATTTATTTTTTTTTGGGGGGGGGAGAGTAATAGTTAATTTTGTTACCTATTAAATTGGTGCAAACAGAAAGGGACATAAAGACTTTTCCAGAAGATTACTGCAAGTTAAAACTTGCAGTATCCTGCCTAACTTAGTGGGTTAAGAGAGACTTTGCACAGTATTTCTGGTGAATAAGAACAGAAAACTTGGTAAGAGAGAGAGTTTGTACAGGTTTTCAGTGGAATAAGAGCGGAAAAGTCTGTAAAATACACAAAGTATGACCTTTGACCTTCAGACCTGTCTGTCACAGCGCAAGTAGCGGTAGATAGTATACTAAGGTCCTATGGTGCAAGTGCCATCAAGAATGGGGCACATGTGGAGACAGACAGACAGATGCCGCTATGACAAAATCCCCCCCCCCCCCCCCCCTTCTGCTAAAGTGCCAGGGGAATAAAAATGCACCCTTAATTTGTTTTTGAACTGTGTATTTTGTATTTTCTGTTTACCAAACATGCAACTCTATATATCTCTGATTAAGGTAACAGACAAGTTTTTAAAAAAATGCATTCTTTTCTACTTTGTCTTGTAAACTTCAGTAGTTGCTCTACAGCCACATTTAGAGAAATGTGTACACTCAGAAAATCTCCTTTAATGGGAAAAGGTTCCCCAAAATGTGTTTTTTTAAGGGTTCCCATGGAAACCCATTTGATACCAAAGAGAATACAGAATACCTTAGGCACTCCAGTCCTATTGGCCTTTTATGAAAAACGGTTTGAAATTAATGGATTTGAGGGAAATTAATGGATCTTTGAGTGACAACAGCTACATATTTGGGGATATTTTTGTGATAACTAAAAGTGGTATTGGAGTAAAATAAGGGTCTTAACTTTTTTGCAACTGCATACTCCAAAATGTGGAAGTGCCCCCTCCCCAGGTCTAATCTCTCAGGAATACACTCCCGCTTTATTGACACCTTCATGTCACGTCGGAGACAGAGCACACTCCATGAGGTTCCCCTTTGCAATGTACTCATCACATTATCAGTCAAATGCATGCTCTAAAAACATGGTATATTCAAATGGCCCATTATAGCTGATAAAATTGCCCATTTCCAGGGCCAGGAGATGATGCATCATGAAATACAATTCCTTAATGGTTAAGTTCTCCCAAATAAGGCCTTCGTCTAAGACTTTATATGGCCTACTCAACAGCACATACATGCTCATGTATTTAACAGCACCATTCGCGCAGGATCCATGATGTGACTTAATTGAGCAATTAAAATTAAGCATATTTAGATGAGAAATGTCAGGTTAGGAACATTTAAGATGCTACTTTAGCAGGGTAAGAATTTCCGTGAGAATCTGAGAATTGATTTTATCAAATATTCTCCTGAACAAATTTGTGAAAATCCAATTAGATTCTAGCAAACCTTGAAATGTTTGTACACAATGGAAGAGAATCTAAGATTCTCGTAAATCTTAGTTGCGAGAATCTGTTTAGATTCTTGCACCTTCCCATGAATTTCTAACCCTACATGGTTTAAGTCATAGTGGCAGAGGAGTACTCACAAAAATAATAATAATACAGATTTATAAAGCATCTTTCCAAAGAAGACCAAAGCGCTGTACAATAATGAAACATTAATTGAGCAAGGTAGATAAAAATCAATACAAAGATAAATATTACAATATACATAAAAAATGAAATATTAAGCAAATTACTAAAAACGTTAATCCTTAGAGAAATGGCAGATTTTTAAAACCTTCTTAAAACATTGTACATCTGCAGTATTACAAATATTTTTGGAAAGGTCGTTCCATAAATTAGGAGTACGAACATCTAGCGACCTGTCACCAAAAGACTTGCATGTCTTGGGAATGGCAAGACGAGTGTTGTCCTGGGTGGATATAAGGACAGGAAGACCACAACTATATGAATGAAATTATACAAATAAATTGGTGACAAGCCTGATAACAGTTGTACACATGATCTTAAACTCAATTCTTTGTTGGACAGGTAATTCACTGAATTTGCAAATAAGTGGGGATGCACTATTGCACCTGCCGCCACACGATTTCTAACTCACTGTATAAATTTTCATTGGTTTAATTCTTTCGTTTGATCTGCTCATAATTGCATAACAGTAATTACCTTGGATTTTTATCCAAAAAAAAATGGCTGCCTTGCTAGAAGTCATGCACGTGTTGCAAGTTTGACACTTCAAACATCACTCACAGTTCCTCAAGTGGCACTGTGGAATACTAACTTGAAATTCAATGATGCCGTGTCTTCCTGTGAATGTGCCACATCGGATTCAATGGAGTGTTGGCTTACATGCAGCCGCACATCGAGGGAGTCGGGAGCGATGGTCAATACTTTCGAATAGGCTGGCAAGAGGACATTTCATTACATTGCAATTTGGGCCAATTTTGCCTTGAGCTAAACTCTTGATCTTTACGGCACCTGCTTTAAAGCAGGTAGGGACATCAAAGGATTTGAGAAAGTGCAGTCATAATGGCGTGTGGATAAAGCTAAGTGAGAAGAAATGAGTACTGGCTTTTACCTGATGAAAAAAGCTTTGATATAAAATGACACTTGGCTTATATTACTTCAATATTTTCAATTGAAAAAAATGTAGAAAAAAAACCCCAACACACTTTTTCTAATGATTTTATTCAATAGTGAAATCAAACTAGAATTTTGATGTTCTCAGCATATGCATTTGCTACATTGAGAGAATATTTACAAATATGCAAAGATTAAGTAGCCATGGAGTACCCACCTGCATGAGTACTACATCAGCAGCTGCAAAAGTGGGTGTAATCAATCATCCACCTAGGTACACACGCAGTAGCTTAACCAATGTCAACCCATGCGGAAGTACCTGCATAGGTACTCCCATGCATATGAGCTTTGCGCTCTGTGAGATTATTTGAGTAATTTCATCCATTTTTAACATTTTGATCACATAAGTTGTTTTTACACAAAATGTCATATTTAGGGTCATATAGTGGTTTTTGCTAATGCTCAACTCAAATATAGATGTTACTAAAGCTTGAAAATTATCAGAAAGCCATAAACAATGGAATGTTTGGCGCCCTCAATGGTTGAAAGTGCTGCCTACTAGGCAGCCGGTAGGGGAGTGAAGGTACTCCCGCTGAGAAGCTGCAGAGGTGCTCCACTACTGGTGACTTACATGGGTACCTTCAGTCACCTAGCAGGCAACCACAGAGTACACTATAGGATGGATACTGCTTAGTAAACATAGCTGCTATCCACCCAGTGGCTTGCATACTTTGCAAGTACTTAGTTGTAAGTACTGCATCAATAAAGCATCAAGGGGATACCCTTGGAGTAGAGCTTTAGAGTACACATGGAGTAGCCTAAGCTCTGGGTTACACTTTGAATAGGATTCTTGCTGTGTACCACCAAGTTGAATGAAAATTGAAAATCAGTCATTGTGTTCTGTCAGGGAAGTGAAGGTTTACATTTTGATTGATGAGAATTGATTGACCAGAAACATACACATCCGGATGGTGTGACAACAAATTCTAAGTGGTCCTTGCAGCCATAGCTGGCAGCCCATAACTAGATCACTGGTGGTGCAGTAATGAAAGTCTTCAAGGAACACTCTGATCAACTTTGGGTAATCTCCAGTCATTTTTGTGGAAGAAGCAGCAAAAGCATTTTTCCACCATGACCTCAAATGATTCCTATTGACCTCTTATCCCTGAACACCCTCATATAACCCACCCCTGAAAGACCATTCTAAGTAATTTTGGTGAAGCCCCAGTTGTTGATGTTGAAGCAGCAGTATTTTAGTCCTTTTTCAACAATTACTTCCAATGACCCCTAGATGACCTTTGAACTTAACATCCCCCAAATCCACTCCTTAAGAAGATCATTCTTAGCATCTTTGGTGATTGCCTAGCCATCTCTGTTGGAAGAATCGTTAAGTATTTTCAACATTAATCTCAAATAACCCCCTAGAAGACCTTTGAGCTGAAATTACTGACCACCTCGTATCTTCTACTCTTTCATCACACTAGGCCAATCATATTTAAAAGATAAAAAATTACAACTGAACTGAAATGTGACCAAGGATTGAAATTCCTACATCCCTATAACCCTAACACCATTCTCTCTCATCTCCTGAGAGGAAGGGAAGGGGTGGGGTAAATGGATGGAAGGTAAAGAAGATTGGACATCTTTGGCGGAAATCAAACCAAGGGGCCCTGATGCCCCAGTCCCATGACCAAGGATGGGAAGCTACGAGGGCGTTTGGCCCAGCCAGGATTTCATGCCCCTATGTGTGTTCGCATGATTTGGACTTTAGTGCATTTTCTAGCCCAGCGAGGGATCCTAAATAAATTGGGATATGCAAGAGAGTGGAGGCGTACTGCACAAAATCTGACCTTATAGACGCACCGGAGTACGTGGTGTAGTTATTTTGTCAGGCCCTAGCTTAGTCATTCGTGGCCCAGCTAGTAAGACAGCATGGAAATCTGCAACTTATAGAATGGGGGGCCTATACCTGCGCTACCTAAACAAGAGCACCAATGGTGCTGTAGCTCAGCAGGTCATTAGTATTGGCCTTAGCAATTGATTTGTGGCACAAGAAGGAATTACAGATTTTCAAAGAATGCCCCTTTAATTGGCCCATGTGACCTTTGACCCAATCTGTGAACACCCCATATGGACCTTGGGTCAGCGGTTCTTCTAACCAGTCTAGTGATTATAGCAATTGATCTGTGGCACCATAAGGAATTTACAGATTTTCAAAGAATGCCCCTTTAATTGGCCCATGTGACCTTTGACCCAATCTGTGAACACCCCATATGGACCTTGGGTCAGCGGTTCTTCTAACCAAGTCTAGTGATTATAGCAATTGATTTGTGGCACAAGAAGGAATTTATAGATTTTCAAGAATGCCCCTTTAATTGGCCCACGTGACCTTTGACCCAAATCTGTGAACACCCCATATGGGCCTTTAGGTCAGTGGTTCTTCTGACCATAATTGGTGATAGCACAAATGTGATGTGATCAAGCAAATGAGTCGGAAGTCACAAGTATTGATTATGAGATATAGCCAAACAAAGGAGAAAATTTGTATTTGTGTCTATGTTTTTTCCACCCTTCAACTGATTATATCTTTGGAATTAATTGGTCAATTTCAATGGGGATTTCAGCAAAATGTAGCTTTTTTATCTGATGCATACAGCTACATGAAAAAGTAAAAATCAAATTTGACCGCTTCGACTCCATTTTTGCTTGATCGCATCACAAATGATTTGTGGCACAAGGAGGAATTTATAGATTTTCAAAGAATGCCCCTTTAATTGGCCCATGTGACCTTTGACCAAATCTGTGAATACACATACGGGACTTGGGACAGTGGTCCTTCTTAGCACATTTAGTGATTATAGCAATTGATTGTGGCACAAGAAGGAATTAATAGATTTTTCAAAGAATGCCCCTTTAATCAGCCCATGTGATTTTTGACCCCAAATCTGTGAATACACATACGGGACTTGGGACAGTGGTCCTTCTTAGCACATTTAGTGATTATAGCAATTGATTTGTGGCACAAGAAGGAATTTATAGATTTTCAAAGAATGCCCCTTTAATTGGCCCACGTGACCTTTGACCCAAATCTGTGAACACCCCATATGGACCTTGGGTCAGCGGTTCTTCTAACCAAGTCTAGTGATTATAGCAATTGATTTGTGGCACAAGAAGGAATTTATAGATTTTCAAAGAATGCCCCTTTAATCGGCCCATGTGACCTTTGACCCAAATCTGTGAACACCCCATATGGACCTTGGGTCAGCGGTTCTTCTAACCAAGTCTAGTGATTATAGCAATTGATCTGTGGCACCATAAGGAATTTACAGATTTTCAAAGAATGCCCCTTTAATTGGCCCACGTGACCTTTGACCCAATCTGTGAACACCCCATATGGACCTTGGGTCAGCGGTTCTTCTAACCAGTCTAGTGATTATAACAATTGATTGTGGCACAAGAAGGAATTTATAGATTTTCAAAGAATGCCCCTTTAATTGGCCCACGTGACCTTTGACCCAAATCTGTGAACACCCCATATGGACCTTGGGTCAGCGGTTCTTCTAACCAAGTCTAGTGATTATAACAATTGATTTGTGGCACAGAAGGAATTATAGATTTTCAAAGAATGCCCCTTAATCGGCCCATGTGACCTTTGACCCAATCTGTGAACACCCCATATGGACCTTGGGTCAGCGGTTCTTCTGACCAAGTCTAGTGATTATAGCAATTGATTTGTGGCACAAGAAGGAATTTATAGATTTTCAAAGAATTGCCCCTTTAATCGGCCCATGTGACCTTTGACCCAAATCTGTGAACACCCCATATGGAGCTTGGGTCAGCGGTTCTTCTAACCAAGTCTAGTGATTATAGCAATTGATCTGTGGCACCATAAGGAATTACAGATTTTCAAAGAATGCCCCTTTAATTGGCCCACGTGACCTTTGACCCAATCTGTGAACACCCCATATGGACCTTGGGTCAGCGGTTCTTCTAACCAAGTCTAGTGATTATAACAATTGATTTGTGGCACAAGGAATTTACAGATTTTCAAAGATGCCCCTTTAATTGGCCCACGTGACCTTTGACCCAAATCTGTGAACACCCCATATGGACCTTGGGTCAGCGGTTCTTCTAACCAAGTCTATTGATTATAACAATTGATTTGTGGCACAAGAAGGAATTTTAGATTTTCAAAGAATGCCCCTTTAATTGGCCCACGTGACCTTTGACCCAAATCTGTGAACACCCCACATGGGCCTTGGGTCATTTGTTCTTCTGACCGATGTTCGCTCCAATCGGCCCAAGCGTTTGGCAACAAGATGCATTATGGCAAGTGTTAACAGACAGAGTGATAGATAGAGTCAACCACTTGCACCATAAACAATAGCTCTGAATACACGTATGCTGAGCCTAAAAATGTCTATGCATGGCATTGGTACACTGTTTTCATCACCTGTGACACACTCACCAAAAAAATCATTTCAAAATTTGTGAAAACCCATACAGTTTCCCCAACCACGCATACATTTCAAGGGAATGCTCCTGTAGAGTGGTTAATCACTGATGGGTATACCAGTGAGGACTTGTACCGCTAAATCATTTCAAAATAACACCAAATAGGAAATGGCTGGCGGTTGTCACTGCCTTAGTAAAACTGCTTTAATTTAGTTTTCAATTGCCAAGAAGAACATGAGAAAACATTATAAGTACTCCTCATCCACTTTTCCTGCCTCTTGGGCTTCCAAGTCTTAAAGGTCCATGGCCCGATCGCTAATAGCCTCGTCCCCAGAACCCCAGATTTTACCGGAAGGGGTCGAAATGTTGGTATCAGAAGAAAGCTACTATTTTTCTCATTTACCCTGTAAAATCTTAGGGATAGAGGATGTTTGGTTTGGAAGTTACGAGCGAAAATGTACTCCTTTTTGGTCGACCAATAATCAATTTTACACCAGTACTCTGTGGGGCTCACAAAATCACGTTTCTTAGCTGTCACATCAAAACGGATTGAAATATCGGCTCGAAACTTACAAGATGGGGTTTTTGGGTGAAGGCCTCTCTATCAAGATGAAAACTTTATATACTTAAATCGGACCATCCCCATTTAACGTCTAAGACGCTACCTGGTAGCAATTATTTCATTCCATCTCCATGATGAGTGATGCTGATCTGGCATTATTCTACTCTACACATAGATTGTTAATCTCCAACAGTACAAAAATCGGCTTATCTTTTACGTTCTTGCCAAGCAGATTACTTCTTAATTGACAATCCTCATAAAAAAACACAATAGCATCATGACATGACATTACACAACACGTTATCCCCCTCCCAGTCCATGTTTCATCCACGGCACACTAACAAAGTCAAAAACAGTTAGAGCATGTCATTCATACAATTAAAAACTACAATTAGGAGATCGGGGAATGTCAAGCATGTCGCAGCCTGCGACGAGTCTACCGCATTACTATATGCCAGACGTGATGACGTTTTTTTTGCAGAACCCAAACACTCCGGACTGGCTGGACCACTTATATTTTATAATAATTCACTGCCAAAATGCATGAGGGGAAGTATTTACATAGAACATGGTGTTGGCAGAATATTGCTGGCAAAAGTTATCTTGTAATGACAACTCAGTATCGTACTTGTATACACAAGCGTATCACACTTCAAACAATTATCATAGGATAGGAGTTTGAACATTACAGTACTGCTGCGATATTTTTACACCCCCAGCACCCACATTGAACATGCAATGAGCACGCTTGTTCAATGTAAGACATTTTGCAAAACAAGTTGAAGTTTGTTTCTTTAACTTTTATTTTGATTTTCCCTGCAGGAATACCATACCCACTAGTATTGGGTGCAACATGCATCATGCAAACAGCCAAACATTTTATTCCAAAGCATTTGAATTGTGGCGTGTGTTTACAACACACTTGACCTAAAACACTTATAAGCCGTTCTTTCAAGGTTCACGCCATTTTGGATGCAAATCCTTCGTGCGGTATTTTACTCTTGCACGCAGTTAGTAGTTTTTGACCACCAACCATACCCCGGAGCAGGTCTCCCTTCACTAACCTCAAAAGGGAGCTATTGTACAAGACGCTTATGGCCGTCGTGTACACAGTCGAGGAACTCGGCTGTGTTTTTCTTCTGTACCGTCCACCCCCACCACCCCCTCCCCCTTTCTTTACTTCTTATGCTTCTTCTTCTTCTTCTTCTTTCTGTCAAATCAAAATGTACTTACTTCCTACAGATTTTGTTGGTATGATCATGGGACCATGATTGGTCTTTGTAGGTTGCCACCCCCTACAAAAGTTACTTAATGAAATTTCATCAAAGGTCATTTGGGGTCACCAAGGGGTCAATAACCTGATTTCACTAAAAAATGTACTCTTTGACAGATACATAGTATGATCATGTGAATCATGTATGTGTTGTACTTTGACACCCCCTCCAAAAGTTAAAATGACATGCGATAAAATGTGCATTAAAGGGGCATTTCCGGCCTGAGTTTTAAATATCTTAAAACAATTATATCTGCATATGCAAAGAGTACTACATTGATGTTACTTGCCAGATGTATGTTATAATTCCAACAAGTCAATGGAGGGTCCCTTCAGGGGTCAAGGTCAAATTTTCAAATGGTCGATTGCGTGAAATTTTACTGAAATGATCCTATGACATTTAAAACATGTGGAAAATTATTTTCGAGGTAAAGTTCAAGAGGTTCAAAGTCAAGAGGTCAAAGTTCAAAATTTCAAATGCTTCCACGATGAAGCGGAAAATTTACTGAAATGACCTGATGACATTCTAAACATGTTGAAAAAATATTTTTCGAGGTCAAAGTTCATTAAGGGGTCAAAGGTCAAATTTCAAAATGCTCAGAGATTGAGCGGAAATTTGAAATGAAATTGAGCCTGCTGACATTCTAACATGTTAAATATTTTCGAGGCAAAGGTATTAAGGGGTCAAAAAGTCACATTTCAAAATTGATCCGATTGAGTGACATTTGAAGTGATCCTTATGATATTCTAAATATGTTAAATTTTGAGACAAAGGTTCATTTAGGGTCAAAGGTCACTACCTCGACTGTGTTCAGATCTGTCTCCCGATTAGTTCTTCTTCTTCGTCTTTCTCTTCTGTAAACATGCTAATATCTCTCAGACATGAAAAGGTTCATATTGGACCAAACTTGTCACAAGGACAAGTACATGCATAAGAAAACTTTTGAACATGATCCGATTGGTGTCACAGGTCACGTAGGGTCAACAGAGGGTCAAACTACGTCTAACCATGCAAAAAACTAGAATTAGCCAATATCTCAAAACCACTAATGCTGTCATCTTGTAGGACTTTGAGTCAAACTACAATAAAAAGTATTATGACTTGTCATATTACACACATGCATGTAGGGGGTCAGAGTCAAACATCAAATTACGTTACACTTCAAATCACTACTCCTTTTACAGATTACATACTATGATCACGTGGACTCATATATGTGGTTGCAATGGACATCCCCACAAAAGTTACTAATGAAATTTTGATCAAACGGTAAATCTGGGGTCATTAAGGTCAATGACCTTTACGTGTGAAATTTAAAACAAGGGCAAAAAAAATCTTTTATCTTCAGGTTACTTGATGCGAGGTCAAAAAAAGTCAATCATGACACACACATGACCCAGGTTTAGGCGGTCAAAGGTCTAAAATACTTCCAATACGTTACACTTCAAATCATACTTTTTTACAGATACATAGTATGATCACGTGACTATGTAGTGGTGCAGTTGACATCCCCCACAAAAGTTACTTAATGAAATTTTGATCAAAGGTCATCTAGGGTCATTAGGTCAATGACCTTTACTGTGTGTAAAATTTAAAACACAAGGTCAACTTAGAAATCTTTTTATCCCATTCCTGTAGTACTTGATGAGAGTTTCATAAAATCAATCATGACCCCATCAACACTGACCCATGGTTTAGGGTCAAAGGTCAAAATACTTCAAATTACGTTACACTCAAATCACTACTTCTTCTACAGATATACCATAGATGATCTCGGATCATGTATGTGGTGTAGTTTGGACACCCCTACAAATGTACTTAATGAATTTTTAATCAAACGGGCATCGGGGGTCACTAAGGTCAAAATTCCTTTATTGTGTGTAAAATTTAAAACAAGGTCAAAGAGAAACCTTTTTAGCCATGCCTGTAAGTATTGAGGGAGGTCAAGAAAAGTCAATCATGACCCCATCAATGACCATGGTTTAGGGATCAAGGTCAAAATACTTCAAATTACGTTTACACTTTTACAATACATATTCGATCACGTGTCTCTGTATGTGGTGTAATTTGGAATCCCCTACAAAAGTTACTTAATGAAATTTTGATCAAAGGTCAGTTGGGGGTCACAGGGTCCAAGACTGATGGCAATAAAATGTACTTCTACAAGTTCTGGTCGAGTACTCTGGACGTGTTCAGATCTGTAAACAGATTCTCGTTCTGTTTCTGATGGTTCTTCTTTCTTGACAGTCGAGGGGTGGAACGTGCTTTGGTTCTGTACGTTTTCTTTCTTTCTTCTGTCAACTCCGTTCAAACTTCAATTTGCTCGTTTCTGCCACATACTTTCAGCATTTTAACAGGACTTGACACAACATCAATGATCACTCCCGCATATGTGACCCGATGTATGGGTCAAAGTCATCGTACAGGTCACAGAGCCAAACGTTGATTTCCCAATATGCTACTCCTCCGACAAAATCATATGTTGCATGGATGAACGTGACCGATGGGATATGAAGCAGCTCGGACCCTCCTAAATTATGCCCGCATGACATCAATGCCATTAAAGGGGCATTTCGCCTGAGTTTGGTTTTTTTTAAAATATCTTCAAAAATCTATCTACAATATGCAAGGTTGTAGATTGATGCTACCTGCACAAAAGCCTGTTCTAAATCCATTAGGTCCATGGAAGTCATCCATGGGTCCAAGGTGCAAATTTTTCAAAATGCTCCATTAGCTGAAATTTTTCTGAAATGATCCTTATGAACTTCTAAACAGTTTGAAAATATTTTCGAGGTCAATGCAATAAGTCAAGGTCAAATTTTCAACTTCTCCGATTAAGCTGAAATTTGACTGACATGAATCCTGATGACATTCTTAACATGTTGAAAATATTTTCGAGTCAAAGGTCAATAGTCAAGAGTTCAAATTTTGGACACTGCTCCGATAAGCTGAAATTTGACGGCATGATCCTGATGATATCTAAACCTGTTGGAATATTTTGAGGTCAAGTCATTAAGAAGGTCAAAGGTCATTAAGAGTCAAGGTCATTTTAAAATGTTCCGATTGAGCTGACATTTAAGAATCCTTATATTGAAATATTCTACAAAATATTTTCGAGATCAAAGGTCATTTAGGGTCAAATGTCCACTACCTCGAATTCTCAGATCTTCTCCAGATCTACATTACTGTCTTCATCTGTCACACTCAATTATTGGCTCTAGCTCATTCATGGTTTGACGTATTCTGACCAGACTGACACCGAATGACCGCTGAGGCATCCCATTTATGTCACATGACTTTGACCCCGTAGGGGTCACTGGGGTCCAGGTCAAAAGTGTTATTTTTCTTTAAACGTTTCAGGGCCTACAGATTACAGTGCACTGTGACGTGACTCATGCATATGAAGCAACTTGAGACCCTTCACAAAGTTATGGGTTGAGAGGTCAATCTGGGGTCATTAAGGGGCCACTTCGGTCTTTCATGTGCAATCTTCAAAAGTCTTCAAAACTGCTATCGGCTATATCCGTTGCATGTCACGTGACTCCATACATTTGAAGGCAGCTTAGACTCTTCAAAACGTTGTGTTCCGGCAGGGGGGTCAAAGGTCATTAGGGGACTTTCCGGTCAAAAACCAAAATAATTCCAAATAGTCAAAACTTAATTTATCTCAAACCCAAACATGTACCTTGACTCACTTCAGATATACTTCATTTACCTGGTGTATGCAAGGGTATTTTTATTGAGTCAAGGTCATTTAGGTCATTTCCGTTTTAAGGTCAATAATTTCAGAAATTTGATCTCCGACCAAGCCTGTGATTGTTTTTGATTTGCAGTTGGAACAATGCTTTTTTGTTTATGTACCCGAGGTTTTTTTATCAGATCAAAGGTCATTAGGGGTCAAAAGGTCAATTTTGTAAAAAAAAATGTAAAAAAAGACCAAAATTGGTTACCTATCTCAGCCTTTTTATAGAAGGACAGATAAATGGACCGTTATTGCTGCAGTGATGTAACATTAATGGTTATAGAAGTCTATGATAGTATCGACCCAAAGGCAACGTTTCAAGGTCAAAGTCTCAAAAATCTAAAACAAGCTCCAATTGAGCCGAAATTTGTCAGGGATAATCCGTGATTTTGTTGTGGCCATATTTAAATTACAGAACAACGTAAGTTGGACCCCATCCGTGACCAGAGGTCACCGTTATAGGGGTGAAATTGAAAAGGTCAATTCCCTCCTGAATGCTGGATTGAGTGAACTTCAATAATATTGATCATTGAAATGTAAAGTTGTTTAAGACGTAAAAATCTTTAATGACCATTAATGAACTATTGGTGAAGTTACAGGGGTCAAAAGGTCAAGTCACTCAAGGGTCTTAAGGGTATCACCATCAATGACCAATTACGGCCGTCATGTAAGTAGATCTGTCACCAGTCTAGTTAACAAGACGGCCTTCAGGCCGCCTTGTTCTGTTGTTCTGTTTTTGATGGGTTCACTTTCTTTTTTACAAAGACGGGCCGTCAGCCGTAGTGTTCTGTTTTGATGGGTTCTTCTTTCTTCTTTCCAACACTGCATTTAAAATGCTTATAGCTCAGTCATGGTTTGCCGTATTCCGACCAGACTTGCACCAATGACGCCTGAAGTCATTCCATCGTGACATATTGACTTTGCCCCCATAATCGGGGTCATAGGGGTCCACATGGGGTCAAAAGTGTGATTTTTTTAAAACTGTATTCTCTCCTACAGTTTTACATTGCATGTACACGTGACTCATGCATGTGGAGCATCTTGAGACCCTTCACCAAAAGTATTGGGTCGAGAGGTCAATTTTGGGGTTCATCAAGGGGGCACTTCCGGTCTTAATGTGCAAAAATTGTCAAAAAATCTTCACAAAAATAGCTATCTGCTATATGCAGCATGCATGGTCACGTGACTCAAACATATAAAAGCAGTAGACCCTTCACAAACGCTGTGCTCGGAATGGGGGGGACAAAAGGTCCTCTAAGGGGGGAAACCGTTCCGGTCAAAAACCAAAATTTTTCTCGAAATACTTCAAAAATGTTTTATCTCAAAACCCAAACATCTTACAGTGATTTACACTTAGAGACAACAGCATCAGTTACCTGGTGTATGCAACCGGTATTTTATTTGGAGGTCAAAGGGCATTAAGGTCATTCGTTTTAAGCGTAATAATTCAGAATTTTTATCTCCAGAACAAAGAATAGTAGAATTTTTTTATTTGCATTGGAACAAAAGAACTTTTAAAAAAAAAACGGAAGTTTTTTTTTTAACTGGATCAAAGGACATAAGGGGGTCAAAAGGTCAATTTGCCAAAAAATGTTTAAATAAGACCAAATTGGATTTATCTCAGCCTAGAGGAGGACAGATAAAGCCCGTTCCGTTATTACTACAGTGAGGTAACATTAATAGTAGAGAGGTCTATGATAGTATCGACCCCAAAGGTCAAAGTTCAAGGTCAAAGGTCAAGATTTAACCAAACAAGTCCGATTGAACGGGAAAATTTGCAGGAAAAATACCTGGGATATCGTTAAATTACAGAAAAACTTACAGTTGACCCTATGCGTGACCCAGGGGTCACGTTATAGCGGTGCAAAGGTCAAATCCTGACTGCTTGGATGAGTGATGTGAAGGTCAATAATATTGTCCTGGTTAAGTTTAACACCGTGATAAAAAACATTCAATGACATTTGTGAAATATTGGTGCAGGGGTGGTTTCAAAGTCAAGTCACCTCAAGGGGTTCATTAAGGGGATCAACATCTTCCCCAATACGGACCCGTCTTGTAAAATTAGATCTGTCCCAGGTCTAGTTTTTGCTCTTTTTTTATTTAGAAACTTTTCTCTAACCTGAAAAAAAATAATGAGGGGGACCAATGTTATATATTTTAAAGAGGCAGGGGTGAGATTCGAACACCTGACCATTGTATCTGAGGGGGGGGTCTTTTTTTTTTTGGGGGGGGGGGTTTGGGGTGGTCAGTATAAACCACTAGACCAGCGAAGATGGCTGTGCGGAATTACAAATTCAAAATCTGATAAACCTTATGAATAACTACGGTACTGCTATGTGTGATTTCAATATCTTTTTAGTATTTGAATAGTTATGATATTGTTTGTCTATGGTGTAAACTTTTTTTAATATGTACATGTAGCGTATTTTTACACAAATGTATTGTCACTCGTAAAGCCCGAATTGGCTGGTCACTTTTTTTTATGTGAGTGTTACATAATAAAGATTAACTAACTCAACTCTGTGATTAGCATTCAATATAATGAATAGCTTTGCTCTGGAATTATTGTCACAACTTAATTAGGTCTCCAGAAACATAAGCGTGGTCAAAATCTAAGAATGTTTTCTCAACGGTCCGAGTAACAACCGGTCTAATTAAGGAACATTGTCAACCTTTGAGTTTCCTAGTATCTATTGGGTGTACTTTGCAAATATTTGATTATTGTACAATGTAAAAGTACTACATTTCTAGAAAGAAATTTGACGATGAACCTGATGATGGCATCAGATAATGTAAAACTTTCCGTATTTTGAGAAAAATACTAAAAAAACAGGATTTTGTTTGTTTGCCGCCACAAATTGTTCAGACAGCATAACAAAAACAATTGAATTTTCATGATTTCTTATTGTTATTTTTTAGAGACAAGACCAAATTTGTCTAGGGGACGGTTTTGTTCATTTTTAAAAATAGAGCTTACTTTTTCGAATATAAGGAAAAATGTCAAAAATGTGATGGTTTTACCTTTCTTTTTTCCAAATTGTTGGATTATATATTGGAGAAATATCTTTAGTTAGAAACCGAAAAATTAAATTGAGAAAACCGTCCCGAGAGAAGACCGAGTGCTATACGTATGAAAGTTAAACTTACCTTTTACTTCGGTATATTTGGAGTTATCTTGTCCTGAAATTTGCCAAATTTTTGGCGAATATTGAAAACATTGAGAAAATCTGTGTTTTAGTAAAAAAGTGACTTTTTGGACGCCATTTTAAAGCTGTCTCTTTCTTAAATAGCTTTACCTTTTAACTTCAAATTGAGTATGTTTGTCGGCAGTGATAAATAGAATCATTTCTACTGCACTATAATAAAACCTCTTTTGTCTTCAACTCCAAAATCAGAGAAATGTAAATTTCATCTGGTCTAAATTAGCGCTTTGTTTCAGTTCACATATTATTTTTCCGTTTTTCCCAAGATTCGTTACGCGCACAAGGTACATTAAAACACGCGCACCTTTTACGCATCAAAAATTCACCGCGCGACGCGATGCTGGGCGCCTTGCGCCGACGGGCGTGTAATGTGCTTACATTCCCCCGTTATACATGTGGTTTTGTTGATTTTAAATGGGGTCAAATAGCTGTTTTAAATTGCAAAAAAATACAACTCAGGATTGTCTCCATTGGATAACCTTTGTTGGTAACGATAGAACACATGTTGATGTTTTAAAAGGTGCAAAAATAAGAAATTCGTTGTAAAACAAAAGCACTAGGGTTCACACTACACTACTGCCCTTAAGGAAACATGTGATTCTTGTTTGAGCCAATCATAAAGAAGGTAAAAATGGGTTGCAGCGATGAAGAGGACAAGAGCTTTATATTTGAAATGCAATGTTTTTGGTGTTAATAGCTCCGTCGGAAATGCTATACGAATGACAATAGTCTCAAGGGGCCTTAACCTGGCAACTTCCGGAGGCAAAAATTGACCGTGGGCAATTTTTAAAATTCACTTATTTTTTTTATGATAATTTATAAGTTTTTTTCACACACACACATCTTGCTTTACGACGTGCTAGATGTGTGCCTTTCGTGAGTGGGAATAGCATGGATTGAACAAGAAGACTAGTGGTGACGTCCATCTGAATTTGCTCTCTTCTAATTCTGCCAATACATGGAGAAGTTTGAAAAATGTCAAATTTCGCTTGTTTTCACGTTCCAAAGGGAGCTGAGCTTTTACTCAAGCTATCATGTGGAACTTAAATTTGACCCAAAATTGATGTGGCTATACTGGGACATGGGCTTATACCCAGTAACTATGGTACTTCGGAGAAAAATTTTGCAGGCCAGTACTATAGAAACATCTAAATGATTAACTTGAACTCAGAAATAAGGGATTAAGCATCTCGTTTGCAAACAGCTGGCATGTTCTAATTAATACCT
>JAMKCH010027299.1:0-18567 GCA_023653785.1 Ophioderma brevispina | reverse complement strand
TTAACAATAAAAGTGGCTTTGATACTTTAGGGTTTTGGAACTACTACTGGGACAAACTTGATTTTTTTGTTTGCCTAACATGACAATTTCATTCACTGGCTATAGGCCTATATCCAAACATCCTTTTCGGAAAAAGACTACATACCTGACGATCCCGCAAAGTGGTAGCGTTATTTTTTCTCGTATAGATCTACTGGCACTTTCCCCCCAAAAACAAAACGGGTCTGCTTCCGTGATGTTTGAAAAGTGGAAAAATGCAGTCAAGGTACGTTAGGATATGGAATTGACACTTAATTGGTTTGTTTCACCTCATTGCATAACTCAACACCATACCACCGGAGTATTAAGCCAGAGCATCCTTGATGCTCTCGGGGTTTCTAAGTGACACGTTGCACTAAATCTAAGATTTTTTTGTACTAATTTGCGGTCAGCGTTGACTTTTGTCAATTATAATCATCTCAACCAACATAAATCCATTGTTGAGTTGAAAGTAAAGCAGAATTAACCAATTTACGTAATTTGTTTGACAGCGCCTCAGTACAATCATGTTGCCCTGTTTGTTTCTTGATTGGGGAAGTATTTAGCGGTGTACCACCCCCAGCATCTGCGTATCCTATTTATCCGACTCATTTCATTTATTGATATTATAGTGAGTATAACTATAATTTATTCTAATAATAACAGAACGGTCGAAGCGTCCAAAAGAGGTTAATTGTCCCGGGGCGACTCGTTCTTTTGATGTTGTGGACCGCATTGGCTTGGCCGAATTGGCCTTGGGTCGAATCGTTTGGTTACTTGTTATGATACAAAGGCTCTGATTGGCTGAAGCCGATGAGTGGCTTTTTTATTGCATATGACATCATCGAATTACCGGCGTGATTTTTAAAGGTTTATTCAGAGATTTGTATTTTTCTCTTCAATGTGCTACTTTTGAAATGGTCACATACCCGATGATAATTTGTTTTTTTATTTTTTATATTATGCTGGTCACAAATCGTTGTTCCTCGTGAATTGCACCTAAACAACACATCTTTTTCGTGCTTGTGTTATGTCGCATATCCTATAAGTGTTAACAATCATTAATCGTATTTGTTTCCATTTCATGTAACCTTTTCCTGTAGACTCAGAATTTTTTGTATGAACCTTGTGAATGACATTACTCTTTCACTGGATAGCATTCACTGCAATCAGCTACCAATAAGTTTTTTGTTTTTTGTTTCCTTTGTACAATGAATTAGCTAATGTGCTGAAGAAGCTTTCTTGGAAAGTAGCACCAATATTTGAAGAACACGAGGTACATTGGTGCAAAACAAGGATCTATGTTAAAAAATTTTGCATACCGTACCGGAATGAGAGTTTTTTAAAATCACTATCCATTTATGTTTAAATGTTTGCATCTGAGGTGTTTTGCACTATGCTGACTTGCAAGGGCCTAGATTCCTATGTTGAGTAGCCCACATATGTTCCATACAATAAATTATGATGTGTATTACTTGTCCTTCCTCCACAATACTTAACGCAAAATTCCCTGCACTTTTTTTTTTTAACACAATCAGGTGAGTCATCAACACACTCACTATCTCCCTCAATATGATCACTAAAGACCAACATATACAAATATAATTTTAAGGAATTTTCCAAAATTGCCATAAAATTTTGCTACATGTAGTGCAAGCACCCATGTAAACAAAATTAAAATATATCTCCTGTGCAATTCATTCTGTCAATAATTGTTACTTTTTGTACCTGTTAGTGGTGTTTTCTTATGTTTTACTCCTCATTATATAGTACTAAACCCGTCATTTTCATTTAACTCAGGTTGACATGGAAGCGTTCCTCAGCTTGAATGAATCAGACCCTAAGTAGCGGGCATCTCACAGTCTGATCCAGTCCAGGCACCAAATGCTGCATGCTATCACATCCCTATGAAGACAGGAGCAAAGCACCTCCTATCCTAGAGGGCCAGCATTTGCCGGATCCGCAGCTTCTCAATGGCAGGATCACTTAAAGGATTTGAGTTCAGGTCTATAGTCGGGGAACAGAATAAGCGACCAATTGTGTGTCTAACATAATTTGACGGTGCAGGAAAAAATGATGGCCGTGAATAAATCTGTGAACATATTAAAACTTATTAACTTATTCAAAACATAAAGTTTACTTACTTGAATTATAATGTCCGTGGGTCGAAAACCCGACTCAATAGGGCACGTTTTACATTTGAAATCATATGTTGTTCAAACTTTCCCCGCCCTACTACCCATGTCAACCACTCCACAGTCCACCCAGTCGCGTAGCCAGCCGTGTTTTCCGAGGGGGAAATTTCCCGTAGGTGCAACAATATCCTGAATCAAGGCAAAAATAGCCTGGTCGCAGGGTCAAAGAGCGTTAACACGAAAGATCCGTCTTTTACCTTCCCGATTTCCCCTCACTCTTGCCCCCCCCCCTCTGCTTCCATCTTTAGCTACATACGCCACGCATTCATGCCAGGATGTAAGAGGATGAGAAAAAAAAGAAAATACGCTGATTGACAAACCTAACATATGCGGCATTGTGTCGTCTAATTCTGTCCTGACTATGATCTTTGATGGGTTTATCCAGGACAAAGAGGAGAAATGGTTTGAACGTACTGGAATCTGTTGAATTATTGCTGTTGTCATGGCATTTACATATACAAGGTATAACCTCTGATACCAAGCATCAAAAATATTTTAATACACAAATGTTTTCTAGCACAATTTGACAGAGGACTCAAAAATACATACAAAAATCCATGTCATTGGTTTAACACATAAATCAAATCTTGTAAAAAGTTATATTTTTATTACACTTTTTTTTACGAAATGTTTTATTTTATTATTGTTGTCAGGCAATGTATTCTTATCCCAAACTGGTCGGAGATTTGGAGAATCATTCACTATAAGCGCAGCATTATTTTAAAATATTTATTTATTGACTAATTAATAGTTGACGAGCATGAGGGAGAATATTTCTGTGAGTCTGTGGGTTGACCATGCCCCACATACCATCAGTATCAAAATCAGTTTGTTGTTTGCAATCTGTATTTGCGTAATCTTTTTAATTCATTTTTGGTGACTTGATTTATTGAATGCAGGTTGACGACTTCATCTGATTAGTAGTATCTATCTTCCCTCAAAATCCAAAATAAGTTTAATTTTCAAACTGAGGGCATGTTAAAAAACTGATTCAGGCAGTCTTGGGAAGTCATACATGTACCAAACTTTATTTGCCTCCCATGACAAAACAACTAATCTTAAAGAAAGTGGAAACATGTATATTTTGTAAGGTTTGGAAGGCAAAATAAATTTTTGTCACCGTGGTGACACCCCGAAGAATTGCCCTTCCACACTTGAAGAATAACAGAGGGAGAGATATGAAAATATATTTTTATTAATTTATCCCAGATTCTCACAGCATTATCTCTGCCAAGGATTCTAACAGTATTTTAAGATAAACCTGCCAGTAATATTACCCACCCTTCTCAAAAGAAAGATAAAAAAAGGTGATTTGTACCTTCGCCAATCCTAACTGAAATGTCTTTTTGGTTAATAATTTGTCATGAGTAGAACAGTTGCAGCAACACAGAGAGAAATGGTTACTACGTGCAGTGTTACAAAATTAAACACCCAAAATGTACTCAATTGTGGAAGTGATTTCAGTAAGGGTCGCATTTCATTATGTCTGAAAAATTTTAAGTTCCATTGTGTCAGCTCTGAGAGTAATGGACCAGTTCCATTTGATCCAGTCGTGAAAAGACAAATCCAAGAGGTGGATAGATTCAAATGAAGTATATGGTACAGTGGTTTCATTTTATTTGAATCTATTTACATTTGAAGCCTTTTACCGAAGTAGTGTTTATTTCACGTGCAGTTTTTTCTGGGCTGTTTATCATAGTCCTCTCAGTGAAGACTTAAAATCTTCCACATATTTTGCCGATAATGAGATGCCACAGCCAATGCAACAGCTTCTTTTGTGACACTAATGCGACTCAACATGATCACTGAACCTTGATCATATAGGCGAGTTTAACTTTTGTTCCAACACAATAAGAATAGATCCTACCTCAAATTTTCAGATGGTCCTACTCCATTCTTCATCAGTGAGTTAGCACTGTATCACAGGTCACAATCTTTTGACCGATAACAGACTCATAGACTCACAAAGTTTGAACTGATCCCGTCATTGTTGAGAGATGGTTCGTTGGCTTTAATGTGGATCACTTCATCATGGCGTTTTCAAACAACCTGTTGTCAATGTCCATTACGTGGCTTATTCAAGTCCAAAAGGTCAAAATAATCTCGACCTGATACCAGGGTTTACACTAGGTTTTGAAAATAGTGTGTTCTACTTGGACAAAAAATTTTTTTTTGGTTTCGCCAAAATCATGTAAATTAATACAATTTTCAATCAAACTGAACTTTAAAAAATCAAAAATTTCAAGTTTTAAACAAAATTTATAATTAGAAATTAGACAATTTTCCTCAATGTGAAACTTAACTTTTTAAACATCAAATTCCAAATCCTAGACTGGGTATATTGAAAAGTGAACTACCAAATGACCCTTAAATTTCAAAAGAACTCTGGAGTTTCTTGCTTGCCCTTTGGGACAGTGAGAGACGGTCAGTGAACTAAAAAAGATGCAAATACATCAAATTTAAGCCTATATTTTATTTTTCATTTCACAGATTTGTTATTTTCATAGTAACATAATAATTATTTGAGTGAAAAATATACAATAGTTTTTAGGAGCATATGTGCCAGAGCAAATGCTGTGATTTTATTGTGTAGATTTTAAGTTCCTTTTTTTTTGTGTCGCATAACACAAAATTTTACTTTGGTCTAGATAAAGTTGTCCACCATGAAAAAGGCGTCTATGACGCAAAAAAAGCACACTAATATGAACCCTTCCCTGATACAGTCATCACTCGCTGATGAAAGTATGGAGTACCCCTGAAAATTCTATATTTGTTTGGAAATCAAAAATAAACTTCGCCTACATATGGTTTTTCCAACACAGATAAATTTCATGAACGAACCTTGATCATATAGTATACATATGTTATTACATCAAGCTCTATCAATTTTCCTTGGGAGGGGAGAACTGTAATCTGAACCATTGACCAAGTATGATATTGAAGAAATTTTACTAACATCATAATGTCCACATCAGAATCATGTGAAATTCAGCTAAAAAATGGTAATTGTTTTGTTCTCTCTCATGTTTCATAACCTTTTAAAGAAAAGGTTGCTTGGTATTATCTTCAATCTTGTTTACAGAAATTACACATCTGTAATATTTTTTAGTGTAATAAATTTTGAATTTAAATGCTATAATTTATTGACAATAAATTAACCCGTGGCTGAATTTGATTGGGTTAAATGATGTGCAGTAAAGCAATACATACACATACATACATACATCACATGCATTTATTATACCCGCCATTCCATCAAGATCACGGCGGTTTGTAATGAAGATACAAAACAACAAAGGCATAAAACTTAATAAGGAAAAATAAGAATAATAATAATTTGACGTTTATATGGCGCCTACAAAGAACACAGCGCATTCAGAAAGAGACTTAGTAATTAAGCATAAAGTACACAATAACTAAAATGAAAATAGGTGAGTTTTAAGCATTGCGTTTGAAAAACAGGCACAGATATGCCTTCCCTCAAATTGATTGGGAGCGATTCCATAAGAGTGGCGCAGCACCTGAACGAAGCCTCTCCAGCCTTCTTATTGGAACGGGGCACGATAAGCATTGTGGAATCGGGGAGGATCGCAGTCTGTGTCTATATTCTGATGTAGTGCTTTCCCTATGGCTGCCAAGATTATAAAATATGACGGAGCAAGACGTGAAAACATTTGAAAAACAAAAATAACATCAGTTTGAAAATAAATTCTGTCCTTAACAGGGAAGCCAATGAAAGGGAGCGCAACAGGTCGCAGAGCATGTCCCGACAACACGCAAGACAAGACGCGAGATTATTCTGCATACGTGCAGGCGTTAAGGTCACATCGAGAGCACGATACATAAGGGAGTGGGCGGAGTCCATGCGGGACAGGACAAGTGCTCTGACAGCGTGATGGCAAGCATCTGGGTCAAAAAACGATGAATGTACCATAAATTGCGAATGTGGAAGTTAATAGTTTTACACAAGGCATGAATATGAGATGAACATATTCAAAACCTAGGGTCAAAGCGTAACACCAAGTTTTAACAGACGATGAGGGTCTGATGAGTAGCGTCATCAAGAATAAGCTGAATGTCAGGTAATCTGCTAGACCTTGAGGGCTGGCATTGACAAAGAGTTCACTTTAGTCCTGATTGAGCTGAAAACTTGTTTGCATCAGCCAATGGTTGATCTTAGTAATGGCAGCGGTAATGTCTAGCAAGAACCGCTCGCAGTCACCAGCGATGTTAGGGTTGATTCAGAAAAAGCGGCGATAATCAGCATAAAGTGAATTCTATGTATATGAACGAATGATGGTGCCAAGAGGTTGAGTGTACATTATGACGCCATGCGGACCCACTATCGAACCCTGAGGTAATGAATAATCAAGAACATGTTCATTCGAAAGAAAAATTTGTATGGAACTCTAGTGGTGCGTTTTTAAGATATTTTTCAAAACCATGACAAACAGTACCATTTACCCAAAACTTTTCTAGTCTATTCAAAAGGATGGAGTGATCAACCAGTGTCGAATGCGGCAGACATATCAAGAAGAACAAGGAGAACGCTCTGTGGTGTCTAAGTACTGAAGTATATCGTTCTTAACCTTCAAAAGGGCAGTCTCGGTACTGTGAAACTTCTTTATGAAGATGGATATTTCACCCAGAAAGACGCGGTTTATGTGGTAACAACTTGACATGTGGCAGCCTTCTCAATAACTTCAGATAGGAACTTTATGTTAGCCACAGCCTGTAATTCAATATATTGGATCCAGGAAGACTTTAAGAATAGGTGTGATTATAGATTGGTTGAGTAAGTTCTGGGAAGTACCCATAGACAAGGGAACAATTAACAATTTTTGTGATCATGGCAATAATACATGTAGGTTGTCTTTTATCAACCCGCAGGTATTGCAAGGTATTGTGTCAAGTATACATGTCTTGTTGGAAAACTCTCTGATAATCTGTTCTACCTCAGCCTCTGTAAGCAGCTCAGATCTAACCAAGACATGGAGCTAGGCACAGACACAACAGATTCAACGATGATATCATGAGGTGGAAAGTTAGAATCAACATTAGCGGCTATCTTTCTCAACTTTTTTGACAAAAAAATGCGAGAAATTCATTGGCCAAATCTTGTCAGTACGTGAGTCGCTAACAGGAAGTGCTTTGGGGTTTTGATTCAGAAGCACCATTAAGGAGCATATAAAATTTGGTTAGCAAAAGATGATATTTCATTGCTTCGTAACTTGTTGATAGTCTCAGCTGATCGGAGTGGAAGAAGGGCAGAGTGTTCCACGTTTGTTCCCATGAAATAAAATGATTTGTTTTGAGCGAAGGAAAGAGAGTCGGTTGATCGGCGAAGACCAGCACATGCTGGAGAGTACAGTGATAACATGGATGCAAGGTATGATGGGCCCAGGTTATTGAGGTATTTGAAACAAGTGATGACTTTTAATGAACCTTTCCTTAACTGGCAACCAGTGGAGTTCTTTAGGAATGGGGTGACAATTATCCCGCTTGTTTGCCAAAATCTAAGTTTGCGCCCCTATTTCTGTAAACGTTGAAGCTTTCCAACTCAGTTTTGTTGATAGCAAGGAGAGACAGTTCCATAGTCTAGACGTGAAAGCACTAAGTCTGACTAAGTATGCAAGTTGGCAGTGTCAAGAAAACGACGTATACGTGATATCTTGCGAAGTTGAAAAGTTTGAGTTTTGGCAAAGTCCCGTTACTCTGTTGGAGACATTGCATTGCGTCAAATCTATGCCAAGATTTGCAGAACTATCAGATGTTAAATAAGTTCAGACAATTTGTTAAGTGAACAGAAGGCAAGTTTGTGCTTGTTAAAAGACGAAATGGCGATAAAGAATTCTGTTTTGCATCATTCAATTTGAGCATACTTTAGGCAGGTCATCCAGAGTGTCATTTCAGTAATGCAAGCAGAAGTTGGATAAAGCACATTGTATGGAGTCTAATCAGAGGGATTGAATTGGAGGACAGTTGAATGTCATCTGCAATACATATGGTAATGAGATCTGTTTCCTGAATAATACGCCTAATGGAATTGTGTAATATCTTGAATGAGCGCCCCAGGTCCGACTATAGATCCACCTTGTTGAATCCAAAATTCATAATGAGGTTCAGAAAATCGTCATCAAATGCAACCCTGGTTTTCTGCCAGCAAAAAAAAATATGATGTAGACACTTGAGTGCAGTCCCTGTAAGGAGGCCCGATCTCATTTCCATTCGACTATCAGGACTTGTGCTCCCCTTGTCAAATGCGGCGGAGAGGTCCAGTAGTACCAGGAACACACCTTGCTGATGTGAAGACTGGTCATAATGTAATCTTTGACATTCAACAGTGCGGTCTCGGAACTATGTAATGGCCGGTATGCAGATTGCAATTCCTCACCAAGATTGTACTTTTCCATGTTATTAATGCAGTTGAAAACATGTTTTCCTTTCTCCACTAATTTTGGGGACAAGTATGGGATATTGGCCACAGGACGATAGTTCTTAAAATTGTTTGTATCAAGATTCTGTTTTTTATACTTGGAATTTATGAAGTCTGCCTTTAGGACTTTGGAAACACACCTGTGGATAAAGACAAGTTTAGTAACTTTGTTAAAACTGGAGTGAACACTTCAATATTTCCTTAAGGTACCAAGTTGGTAAAGGGTCCAAAAGACAACTCTTAGTGTTACACTTATTTACAAGTTTAACCACTTCAGTTTCAGTCAGTTCCTGAAACTCAGATAATTTACATGCCCTGAAGGTCAAATCTTATCATATTACTCTCATTACTATTATTACTCCCCCCCCCCCCCCCCCCTCTGTTCAGTCAGTTTTCAATGAGCTATGGATTGTTTCCACTTTTTCTGTGAAAAACATGCAAATCATCTGAAGGGCTTCTTGACAAAGTATTTCAGGTACCTTCTAATGTTGCTATTTTTTTTCCCAAAAGAGCCTTAACAATCTTAAAAACAGATTTAGAGTCGGCATTATTAAGTTCAGCTTTATAATTAATCTTCTTTGAATTATCTATCATTCATGTCCAGTTTATTCTGTTCAACATATAGTTGGTGATCAACTTCTAATTTTGTTGTCCTCCATTTCTTTTCCTATTTTCTGTCTGCGTTTTCTACTTGCCTTATTATTTACATCATATCCAAGTGTGCCCGTTCCTGTTTTGGGCAAGTTTTCGTAGTTTCATCAGTGCATTTATCGATACAATTTTTGATTTCCCCAATGTAACTGGCAGTGAAGGAGTCAATGCCATCTGACTGATGTTATGGCAGACTCAAATTCCACTGCAGAGATCATTATGAAAAGCGTTTAAGAGTTTTGAAATTGCATCTTTTCCTGATTTCCTTTGTAACAATTGGTTCGGGGGGGGAGAACATCCAAGCTGCAATGAGTAAAATGAGATCTGATGAAACCGCGGACCAACACTACTCTTAACTCAGCATTTGACCAAGTTGTTCTTCAGGTCTGGCGAGTATCGATCTAGTTTGCCACTATATATGTGTTGATTCTTTAATATGGTTATAGAACCCAGCTGTGTCAACTGATTCTAATAACCTTTCGGCATCCCATTTCTTTGGCGTGTTTGCATGAATATATAATCACCCAGCAGGAGTGTTTTGCTACCGAATTAAGTAATATATGCAAAAATTCATCAAAATCATTTAAATTATTCCGAAGTTTTCAATCCATTTACAGTAGACGGTGGGGGGTCTTTAAACAAACCCACATAAAGAATGTTCCTTTCTTTATCAGCACCGATTGCATGCTCTCAAATTGATGGAGCTAAATTTATACCAAGTTTTTAAATCTGGTTTTGTCCCCACCTACGGGGGTGGCCGGAAATACCTCACACTCAGCAATGACTGCTTTGTGAGGATTTTATTGGAGTCAATAACGATAATTGACCGGATTCCTTCCCTGACGCCAATCCACAGTAGTCGGCGGTGGCCTATCTATCTTTGGGTAACCGTGCCCACCATACAAGGCAGCATGTGCTGGAATGGCCGCCAATAGCCTCGGTCCACAGATCGGACGCCCTGTAGGTTAGATCTTTCTTTTTCCATCGACCAGGGTAACCACTACCCTCCTCATCAGATTCCTTAGAGAATCGTCAGATTTCCTTAGAGAAAATCGCTGGTGGTGACGGTTTAAGTAGCCGCCGACACTCGCCCGTGGTCCAGGTGTACTGGTTACCAGATACCAAATAGCAGTCCCGTCAAAGGACACCTGACCGTTAGCTAAAATTAATGGATCAGTCGTAGTTTAAGGGACATTTGTAAATCGGCTGCACACCCCCGTGGTCACTATGTCCCTCTCGGTATGTTCAGAAAAGCGTAGTCAGGAGGTGTTACTTGTCCAATAATGACATTTGGTCCATTCTCAATTTAAAAAACTAAAAACACCAATTTTCGTTGATGAACATGATATCAGGTCATGCTCCAAGGTGTATCCGAACATGGTGGTTTTATTGCCAATTAGAAACATAAAAGCCGATAATGAGTTAGAGGAAAGTGAGTGGTCATCCCACAATGCATTCTTCCATTACAATTTTTGCAGTGGTTTCACGTGAGTTTGTGACAAAAAGCACAATGACTGAACTCTTCCATTAATCCGCAAATTTTTTTAGTACTTTGTCACTAATAAATTCCATATGACACCAGTGGCAAATATTGGTTTTGGGGGAAGAAATGCGTTGTGTGAAAAACACTAACACATCTTTGTGCGTGACGTGGTTATCCATGTGATTGGTAACTCAGTATATCATGTAATGAGCCAATCAGAGATACCTAATAAAAATAGTGCTCATTGGGTTTCCCGGTGCTCTTGGGAGAAATTTGTGTCAGACTTGACAGTCTCCCAGAAGTCGTAGTAAAAATGTCTAGATTCCACACCAATGCAAGTAAACTGCGTGCCACTCAATCTTCAATTCAAAATGGTGTTATTTTCAGGCCAGATGGCAAACTTTTGACCCAACTGGTCCACCATTTCCACAAATTTTGGCATGAACCCTCACTTATTTTTTTGTCTGGTTGATATTCTCATTTCTGTAGTATTGATTTTGTGCGAACTATTACCTTCCCATTATTGTTTCCACCTACCCCATTTTTAAAAATTTCAAGCATTCAAAGCCGGTGATATACTCATGAGTACTTTCCATTGATGGTGGTGTCAATCTGCTAATAGGCTTCTAGGAAAACTGCTAATTTCTCTCAATATGGCATTTCTATTTTCTTGCTTAAGGGTTGTTTACATCATGGTACCTCTTGGCTGAACACTACCATGTGACCCATAAAACAATTCTGTACTTTCTCATAATAGGTACTATGCCAACTTAACGACCACCAAAAGCACTACCTACAGCTGCAAAGAATCATTTGAAATGCTTGACTGACTAACAAAAAATGTACATATACTGGGAATTTGCTAAAATCATGTCCTCATTTGAAGTAGGTTAATATTTGATTAGATTAGCAATGTCCTAAAGACCTTTGGGACAAACATTCAAACCTTTAGGAATATCCCATTGAAGCAAGGTAATTAATTTCTATAAACTTAAAAGAATGTGACCTTTTGGAAACATGCGGTGTCAGTTTTGAAATTTAGTGGTAAATGCCGTCAAAAAATGTCCTCCCGTTTTAGGCTAAAAAGACTTAAACTAAATTGACAGATGATTTGTGATTTCTCTATATAAAAACTCTTGTGTTATGTTCTATACATGTGTAGTAAACACTTGGTGGCGAACCCTAAAGTTTTCCCTTATCACATGATCACATTTTTAGAACGTCAGTGTTCCGTCAAAATCTTGTCCTTTTTCCCGAAAACACAAGTTTTCACTAACCATATTTTTTTTTTTTTAAGTTTTCCAAAATTTTTGAAATATACTCTTGAATTATCTATAATAAAAATATATTAGTTACGGGAAAATAATCAAGCACTTTGTTTTTTCACCCACATGTAGAAAATGAAGTGCTCTGGTCAAAATCTTTTGTCCTCTCCTCCGAACAATGTAAGTCATTGATCAATCATAAAACTTGTTACGACACGGTGAGCCTAAAAATTTTGGATTATACTTCTTTGGAACTTGCCTACATGGCAAAAACATCATACTGAAATTAATCAAGTCAAACTTTATTTTTTTTCCCCCCAAATTATACACCGAGGTACCCCTGATTGTAAACAACCCTTAAAGGAGTTGGGAATGGCACTGTAAACATAAACTGTGTGTACATGTAGTGTGTTTGTATGCGTGCGTCGGCAACATATTAAAGCCAGATCTCATTTTTTTTTCCAAATTCAAATGCCATTTTGGTCTCTAAATTGCTAGTGTTAGGGTTATATCAGCACCTTGTATTCTGTTCTGTGTGAAAAACAGACTCTGAAAAGCATTTTTAAAGCGGTCTTGAAGATCCATTTACTCTATTTTGGGTTTTACTATAAAATTTGGATGACTTGGATCCCCTTTTAATCAGTACACATTGCATAAAAATTGTCATTCTTGACAATATGCTGTAAGCTTAGCCACTTACAAGGGTCTTTACAAACCCCACCATTTTCCAATACATGAAAAATAGGGGAGTGTGATTTGTTTACATTTTGAAGAAATGGGCTGATAGCGGCTTTAAGAATGACTATGTATTAATGTCTAATTTTTATTAGTCTAACTCTCCAATCTTATTGAAACTTGGTGACGAGTATCCGTGGGGTAGATGATGCATTTTGAGGTCAAAGGTCATTGGCGCAATGCACTTCAGTACTTTTCTAGTCACGTTTCAATAGAAGTCCCTTGATTCAAGATGATGAGGTATTGCCATTCAAGCACTACTGCACAACGTCATGCAGCGCATAACTGAATAAATTAATTGTAATACCTCTTTGCATCAATGGAACTTCTAATGAAACGTCTACCCTTTTCTAAATGAAAATGGTTCTTGTTCAGTAACATCATATCTAGAAATATCCAGTTAGGACATAAATTACATAGTGCAAAATTTTCTTAACTACTTTATTAATATTTTTATAGCAAAATCTTCTTACAATTCATTTATAATCTTGAAATTGTCGATAGAGAAATTTTGACATGGTCTTGAAATAATGACCTAATTTTGTTTTTTTATTATTATGTAATATAAACAAAATCCGTAATAGATATAAAATGCAAGAAATGCAATGCAAATATAAAATGACATGTATTTATATACGATCTCTAACTACGTCTTCTATGAAATGCTTTCTGAATATTTTCATAGGGGATTGCAAGTAGTACATGGTAACAATAAATGGAGTTAAAATGCTTGAAATAAATTAGGAGCAGAAGGTCATAAGAAAGAATGAGACAGGCTTCAGTACACAACTCTTGAATAAATCTACTGTAGTATATATGCCAAGCTACTTCGTATTAATGGACAAGTATGTCTAATTTAGTTGACAAAGTCTATGGATGAAACATTTCAAATGAGTAATTCCCTGATATAGAGTGCAAAGATTCCATTTCAAGACGGTTACTGTGCTGAATAAGTCCCTTAAAAATAGCATGTGTTTGTGTGGTAAAAAAAGGCTAAATTATAGATTTCATAATTTTTGTACCAAAGAAATAATTCTCAGCTTGATCCTTTCCCATGGATATATTTTTGATAGAAAGCTTTCCATTACTGCAAAAATCAGAATTTTCATACTTTTTAGGGACACCTATGCTGTGAAATCTCTTGCACATGTAAACAAAATCTGAGAAGAAAGCATCTGGTAGAAAATTATTTTATCAATTTATTCCAAGAAGCTGCACAGTGATTAGGTGATCCAGTCACTTATGATCCTGTACTACAAATTGTGGATGGCATCTGTATCATGCCTATAGCATTATCACTGAGTTACAATATGCTCATCCACCAGGGACACAGTTCACTGCATTGCACTTGTACATACATTGAGATGAACTGACCTTGTGTGATCTGGGTATCATATATAATACGCAAAAACCAGAGGGTGTATTTTCTGAATACATAGTGAATGAAAGCTACTAAATGTGCCAAGGGAATTGAGATTTTACTAGCTCATAAGTCTATATTTCTTCATATTGACCAAAACCAGTACTATATCCTATCCATTGTAAAGGATCACATATGATGAACATGCACTATTTGTTTGCCCAATTGGATGAAACTATTCCAAACGGCTTTCAAAATAAGTGCCAAACATGTATTTATAATTTTATCAATATTATGCCGATTTATTTTATAATAAAATTGTACTAAATTTGTACTAAATTTCATACATAAATTTCAACAAGATACATTGCAAAGAAGTCCAATGATTTTGTTTTTGTCTGTCTCTATGGTTAAAAATTCAAGAAGTTTTCACTAGATATTCGCCGAGTGTAGAAGCATAATCGGATTTGTTGTCCCGGCAATCGGTCCAAACAAATCACAGGGTATTAAAATCGTTCATTGTATAGCATGTGTTATAGCTCTGATATGTTTAGAGCAGTTATCAATTGATGGGGCAACAAACCCTATTATGTGGCACTTCTACAGCAAATTCAGTGGAGATGGGGTTACATTTTACTGGCCAACCTGCATTTTTGTCCCCACCGAACAAAGTTCAAAAGGGGACTATAAAATGGGCTCCGTCCGTATGTCTGTGATAAAAATGTTAACCCTGGAACATTTAGGTAAATCTTTTTTTCTTGATGAGCTAGAGTACCCAAACCTGGGTATATTGTAGGAAGGCGCAAGCCCCTACTAACCATGTAATTCATCCCCGGGGTCATCAGGGTTCACATTAGTGTGCGTTTTTGTGTCTATGGTGGACTTTTCCAAAGGTGGACGCACTTTGGTCTAGATAGAGTAAAATGTGTCATCCCCTGGGTAAGACATGGGGTGCAGAAATGTCTAAAAAGTAAACATTTCACATAAAAGGTCAACATTTGGCCATCTTGGTGGGTTTTGACCTTTTAGAGTTATTTTTAGTGAGTTATGATGATTTAGTTCATTGATGAGTTTTGTTTATATTTATTTTTGGTGAGTTATGGATGCACTTCATTGACGAGTTGTTCAAAGTGCTTTCTTTGCCGAGTTAAGGATGGTGTTTATCGACAAGTTATTTTTAAGAGTAATTTTTGGTGAGTTATGGATGGATTTCATCAAC
This sequence comes from Ophioderma brevispina, assembly GCA_023653785.1. NCBI lineage: Eukaryota > Metazoa > Echinodermata > Ophiuroidea > Amphilepidida > Ophiodermatidae > Ophioderma > Ophioderma brevispina. The sequence goes on along the minus strand of JAMKCH010027299.1, from coordinate 3,205 downwards.
AGGTTATTTTATGCGAGTTATGGATAATTTAGGCAGAAAATGGTATCAATTTATTTTGGTGTTTGCAAGGACTGCATGGTTAATTAGGGTGGTCTAGTGATCCCGGGTTTAAGGGAGTGTTGGTAAGAATTAAGGGAGAGGGGTAGTCAGGAGTAGTTTAAACTGTCACTTCTTAATGATCACGACATTCGTTGGGGACATTTTAAACATCGCGCGAATACGAGTTCGCCTTGATGTCATATTCACATGTCAAGTGCAAGATATTATTGCCAAAAGAGTGTCTTTGTGGCATGTTATATTCGGCCCGTTTCACAGTAATTGCCAACTTTTTGTCAACCTGGGGGTCATTTTTGTGTCGCCTGAACGAATGTTCATGGAGGCACATACTAGTCCAAATTTCTGTGTGTCCGTATGTCCGTCCGTCCGTATGACTCGGTTAACCTTTTTTAAAATGCTCTGTAGGCTAAACGGTATCCCCGATTTACTTCAAACTTGATAGGATGATAGAGGTGCCGCAATATTATGTGTAGCTTTTGGCTGCATTATTTGCATATTCATGAATTTTAATTAGCTTATTTGCATATTTTTCAGACATTTCGGTTAACCTTTTTGAAATGCTCTGCTGGCTAAACGCTAATCCCGATTAACTTCACACTTGGTAGGGTGATAGAGTGAGGTGCCAAAATATTATGTGTAGCTTTTGGCTGCATTATTTGCATATTCATGAATATTAATTAGCTTATTTTGGCCAGTCAAAATGATAACCCTTTCCCCGTAAGGCTTGTGTGCAAGTTACCTGGAGTTCCGTAAGGCCTATAATGATGTAACTTGGTGGAAGGAAGTGGGTTAAAGAGTTCTCAACCTGATTAGATGTTGGGCATATTTTGGGCAAATTACATATGCAAATGAGCTAATTAATATGCAAAAATCAGCGTAATCGCTATATTTTTGAAACGGTACATCGGATATGCAAAATTCCTTCACTGCACGAAAACACATTATGGTGCGCATCTTTTTTGCCATTTGAAAGTTCCTGATACATGCGGCTTATGTATGCAATGAGCTACTTAAATATGCATAATTGCTGTATCGCTAAAATGGTACATCGGATATGCAAAATTCCTTTGCTACATGAAAAACTACAATACCATACATCTTGTGTGTGAATCATATGGAGTTTTTTTTTTTTTTTTTTTTTTTTTTTTTTTTTTTTTTTTTTTTTTTTTTTTTTTTTTTTTTTTTTTTTTTTTTTTTTTTTTTTTTTTTTTTTTTTTTTTTTTTTTTTTTTTTTTTTTTTTTTTTTTTTCGGGGAAGGGTGGGTCGGGGAAAGGTGGGGTGTGTCGGAGAGGGGTGGTGGGGTGACCTCATGTGACCTTGGTGACTGTGTGACCTTGGTGACTTCATGTGACTTCCAATTTTATCATCATCCGATATTATCACGTATCGGACACCTCAAAGCATGATAATGGTTTAAATCGGACTTAAACTTTTTGAAGGAGACGCGAAAAACGAAAACCTAACCAAACTGGAACACACATACATACACATACATACACACATACGGACATGCGCACCCTCGCAATATCCCCTCTGCTTTTCAAGCCAGGGGATAAAAAGTAACAGAGAAGAATGTTTTTTTCATGAATTGATTAGTTGTAGGCTGGAGAACATTTGTACCAAATGCAAGCAAATCTCACCCATTGAGTTAGCAGATAATTAGCTTTATGTCCAAAGTGTTGGACGTGACATGTGAACAGAATTTTGACTTAAAATCTTATCTTTTTGACATTTATTAAAAACAAAAACTGATTTTAAGCTTCTATAAAGATGAAACACTACTAACTTCCCCTAGTGAATGCTTTGTTTCATCCTCATGCCCTTCCAATATTCCAAAGCTGTTAGATTTGCATGGTTGCATGATTGAAGCTTGCGTTGGACGTGACAAATTGAAAATGTGAACGGGGCAATTTTTTGAAAATTTACTAAAACTGATCACACCTCAAAGTAAGTTGGTAGTTCACAAACCCATGGAACAACTAGAAACATACTATAAATTTAAAGTTGCAGACCTCGTTTTTGAGATATGCAACTCAAGTGTGTTGGACGTGACCAAGTGTGTTGGACGTGACTGGTGTGAACGGAAAATTTCATGTTGATGGAGCCAAGTCAGTTTACAGTGGTTGTCAAAACTTTTAGTACAGTTTACTAGTAGAGTGAAATCACTCTCAGAGAGTAAGTAACACAAACATAGAACTTGCTTCATAAAGACAACAGGGCTTCTGCAAAAAGTGTTGGACGTGACAAAATTGTGAACGGAAAATTGCGGACAAGATTTCGAATAACTATATCTGAATTAATTCAAGGACCAGTCATATAATTTTGTGTGGGCATTATCATGAGGGATTGTCTTTGTAAATGATACAATAAAATGCCACAGATATCCACCACAGGAGTGTCGGTGTAATCGAATAAAATGGTATTCAATGTGAACGGAAAATGTCACGTCCAACACTCAATTTTGATTGCTCCATATAAGTTTTTTGAGCACTCTGCTACACCTTATTTTCACATGGTAATAAAGTGTTACTAGTTGCCTAAAGGAACTCAAAAGTAGAAATTGACAGGCTCTACATAGCTAATATGGCAGCTGAAAACAAAAGGGCATGTATCTTTGGTTGACGCCATATCAGTCAAATTTTGACCATTTTGTGTGGGCCGTCTCCTGAAATACAAGCACAAATAAGTTGGTTTAGTATGGGAGGTAGGTCTAGTAGAGATCTAAGTAAAAACACAAAAAGTGACTCTGTAACACCTTCCTGTAAAAAATCCTATAGGTTTTAAGTGAAAATTCAAAAAGTTGGCAATTACTGTGAAACGGGCCATTCATGCTACAGCAGGCATCCAATCCAGAGAATAACTGTATAACATCCCATTACGATTGGGGAATGAGAATTGCAAAACCTTAGCACTAACTTGACCTGTGATATCAATGCCTGGCAATATGTGTGGCAAGTGTGAGATTTTGACCACCACTCATGCTCCTGGAGCATGGGTTGTGGCAACCGTTTCAGAGCAGAGCTATTCATTATATTGAGTGATGACCACAATAGCAGTCCAAAAAAGATAAGAAAAAATAATAGCTGCCCTTTGAGGTTAGTGACAGAGACCTGCTCCTAGAGCATGGGTGGTGGTCAAAAACTACCGC
>JAMKCH010027298.1:0-18314 GCA_023653785.1 Ophioderma brevispina | reverse complement strand
TGCGTCTCTATCCGTGCATACAACACACGCGTGTTCCAGTGACCGTTCTATAATAGTTGCCGGAACTAAAGTGTCAGGAGATAAAAGGCAGCAGCAATTTGCATATCCGATGTCCATTACAGTGGTCAATACCCGAGGTTAAAATTGTTTCAGTTCCTGCAGTGGACATACAGGGAATAGCTGTGAGACTATACAAACGGAGTATCTCTAACTTCCCACAATTATTTTTCTGAGACATATGGTTGTGGACAAAAGTTCCCTCCGTTTTTCTGGAGTTATAGGGAACTGTTGGTGTCACATTTTCTACTTCATGGCTTTCCAAAAGACCATTGAGTCTTTACAGGAGAGTTTGCTTAACCCTAACCCTTTTCTGTTTTAGCCTAACAATACCAACTACCAACAAAATACTACGACTCTACTACACTGAGAGAGAAGAAAATTCAACTCCCTTTATTCCTTCTCTTTCTCTTTCTGTATTTTTGTTTGTGTGTGTGTTGTTGTTTGTTTGTGTTTGGTACAGTAGGGTTGTTTTGAACGTTAGGAGGGCGGATCTTGAATTTTCAATGAAAGGCCTTTTGGTTACCACCATAGAGATGCCAAAATCGTGTACCACACATTTTTCAATGGGAAGAACTTGGCTCATGAAGACGAGGTTAGAACGAGTTTGAGTTGATTTCGTATTGAATGCGTGGTAACCCGATTTGGCAATACCACAACCTCAGTATCAAGGTTTGATGTCAATGTTGCGTAGACGAATGCACGGGTGTGTTTTTATTATTTGCTTTTTTCTGTGTGACTTGGCACACAGGATACTCCGGTTTGAGCTGGTATGGTAGCCATGGAGCTTTAAAATATGTTTACAAAAAGTTCATTTAAAAAAAAAATGCAACCTTTTAAAATAGCTTTTTCTAAAAAATGTTGAGAGAAAAAAAACATTTGGCTTGAAAATCACTCAGAAGGTATGATTTACAATAAAAAAAAAGCCCAGTAAAGTAAGCCTTTATCTTTATTGTGTGCTCTGAGAAATTTGGTTTGATGGCGTGGGAAAATGGAAATGCTATAAGCAGAATCTCTCTGTCGTTATGACACTAGTGACGTGTATAACAGCGATTCAACTCATAACTAGCACATAAGTTTGGATGGTTTCCATTAATTAAATCTAACCCCCTTTTCTGTTTGTGCCTAAACAGTATACTACAAATATCTACTCCAATGAGAAGAGAAAATGCACCCATTTATTCCTTTCTTTCTGTGTGGTTTTACACAGTCGAGGAACTCGACTGTGTTTTCTTCTGTACCGGTTTCTTTCTTCTTTCGTCATTCATGATAATATCTCAGACATGCACAGTGCTATTATTGGACCAAAACTGGTGACAAGGACAAGTAAATACACACAAACTGTTGACATGACCAGATTGGTGTCAAAGGTCACGATAGGGCCACCAGTGATTAACAACGTTAACCAGCAAAAATCTAGAATTAGCTCAAATATCGAAACTATACTTCATCTTGTAGGGCATGATCAACACTACAAAAAAGTTAATTACGACTTTGTCATATGACGCATAATTTAGGGTCACAGGTACCAAAACATCAATTACGTTACTTTCAATCTACTCCTTTTTACAGATTACATAGTATGATTACATTGTGACTCATGTGTGTGGTGTAGTTTGACATCCCCTACAAAGTTACTTAATGAAATTTTGATCAAAGGTCATCGGGGGTACATAAGGGTCAAACTTCCTTACTGGTGTAAAATTTAAACAAGGTCAAATAGAAAAAACTTTTGGCCCATCCTGAGGACTTGAAGAGAGGTCAATAAAAGTCAATAATGACCCCATACCTGACCCATGGCTTAGTGGTCAAAGGTCAAACTAATTCAAATGACGTTTACACTTCAAAATAATACTCGTCATACAAATTACATGGTATGATCATGTGACTCATGTATGTGGTGTAGTTTGACATCCCCTACAAAAGCACTTAATGAAATTTTGATCAAAGGTCGTCTTGCGGTCATAAGGTCAAACTCCTGTACTGTGTGTATAAAATATAACTAGACGCAGCTGAAATTGACGGAAAATGATCCTCCTGACATTCTAAACATGTTGAAAATATTTTCGAGGTCAAAGGTCATGAAGAGGTCAAAGTCAAAATTCAAAAATGCTCCGAATGGGCTGATTTTGACTGAAATGACGTATGCCATTCTAACACATGTTGAAAAATTTTAGAGGTCAAAGGTCCTTAAGATGTTCAAAGGTCCAATTGTTTCAAAATGCTCCGATCGAGCTGAAATTGGACCCTTAAGATCCTTCTTAACTTCTAAACAATCTAGTATTTTTCATGGTGAAAGAATCATTAAGAGGTCAAAGTTCTAAACTTTCAAAATCCTCCGATTGAGCTGACATTTGAAATATCCTTAGACTTCTCATGCCTAAAAATATTTTCAAGATCAAAGATCATTTAGGGTCAAAGGTCACTCTACCCGCCTCGACTGTGTTCAGATCTGTCTCCAGATTCTAGTTATTTTGTTGTTGTTGTTATTGTAGTATATACTGTTTAGGGTTAAGACGCTAACACTGCAAAAAATGGAGTGTTTTAACTTGAAACACCATCCTGGAGTCAATACGGAACACACCCAATGCGTGTTAGATTACACCATGGTAGGTATATTACACCAATTTTGTGTACAATGTATGCTAGGGCATGCTTGGTGTTAATGTTACACCACATATGGTGTTAATCATTGTTTTAACACTGCCGGTGTTAAATACACTAATGAGTGGTTAATTTAACACTCCCCCGGAGTCATACGGAGACCACTCCCTCTGAGTGTTAATTAACACCAAACTTGTTAACATTTATATTGTAATGTGTGATATTTCAGTAGAAAATGTTGATTTGTTATTTGTTTTTTTTTTTTTTTTTTTTGTTTTTTTTTTTTTTTTTTTTTTTTTTTTTTTTAAAAAACACTTTTCTTTTTTTCTGTTCTATTAGAAATGCTTGCTTCTAACAAATCATAAACAGAACACCAACACCTAATTAAATTAATGCAAGTGCAACACCGAGTGGTGTTAAATACCAAATCCGAAATTTCAACACCAGAAAATAACACCGACAAGCTTGACACCGACTTGTTGTTAAAATTTTAACACACCCCGTTTTGTAGTGTAGGGACATACGACTGCAGACCTAAAGGCTATTGAAGTAAAGTTAATTAGCGTAAAATTTGAAATCAAGACCGTGTCAATAATCCATGTATGTGCCTTGCGAACTGAATGTAAATTCGGTTTAGTCGCCAAAACAAGGTTGAAAACCTAATTGTCCACTTTAGAAAAAATCACCTTGTTCAAGGTGCTTGCTGTCATAAATACCAGTTAAATCCTAAATATGCCCTATTAACTCCATTGTAATCATGTGGCTGATCGACCGGAACTGGTTTTGGTCCTGCAAAAAAGTAATTACCGATGATAAAATATGTTTTTTTTTTTTTTATGGGAGGATAAACCGCGCTTAAGGAATCTGAAGAGGATCAGCATCAACGACCACCATGGCCGCGCTCATTTTTACCAAGTTTAACGGGTGCAGAATGTCGATTAAAAACTTCCTAGTATTGGTCTGTTTATTGTCGATGGAGGGTTGTGGAAATTTGCTGAACATGGTAATATCAGTCTAACAACGTTAATTACGTTGTATGTGTCTGCAAAAATAATGAGGTTTTATTGTAGGTTGTTTATTAAGTAGCGTACGGCCATCAGCGCACAGAACACACGATTTTTTTTAAGGTGAATAATTCTAGAACGAATTGCGTAAATCTTAAATGATATAGGCTTATGTTGTATCAAACATACGGATACCATTTGGCAAATTGGGGCAAATGGCCTTACGTAATACAACATAGGTCTAATCATCATTTAAAATGTTTAGGTCAGCATCATCCTTACCTTTGAGTCGGTACGTTTTCTCAAATCATGAATTTCATTTCTGGCCATCATTTGTTTAGATATACTCTGCCAATGTGATTTTGTGACTAACTGGACTGTACACTTAAGAACGAAAATGCGCCTTAGAACCTGTTTTGTCCTCTGTTTGGAATCCTCGGAATGAAACTCTAAAATGATTCTTCTTTAAAATCTGAGCACCCCCAAAAAGGTTCCTCACGGACAGAAAAGGTGCTGTACAACAGTTAAAAACTTTTGGTTCATTAAAGGAGTACGGGTTCCGTAGCGACAAGTTTAGAAGCTTCTTTCATTCAATCAACCTTTGGTGTATTGATCCATCTGTACTGTTTACTGGTATTGGTAAATAAATAATATACTACTACTAATAATAATATCATACATTTGTTGGCCTATTATTATAACATGCCCTCAGGAAATGTTACAATTATTTTTCGCTTCATCTTGGTTGCTGCTGCCAACGCATGCCTATCACAGCACTTAGATTGTAATATTCCCTTAGCATGTCTATACTACAAAACAGAACTGCAAATTGGAAAAGATACAAGTTCCATACAAACCAATTTGGGGAATGAATTTGGCAGAGTTCCTTTAACCGTTTTCAGGGTTAGTTTACAAGAAAGATGTATCCATAATGTCAAACAGGTGCTTCACATGCCCTCTTAAATTTTCCGCCTTTCGATCAGATTGTTGTTCTTTTACCTTTATAAACAAAAAATCTTTAATTTGTCCTAACTTTTAGATATCTCGGTTCATGCGTGCAACACGTCGTGTAACTGTGTGTAAATATATAAATACAACAATTAAGTTTTTTACATACCTGTCTAAATAAAACAATGAAGTTTTGACGTTATAGTATACCAACAAATACTAGCTATAAAGCGAAATCACTGAACCCTTCTATCAACAGACGGGACAAAATAAAAAGAAAAATATTCTTTTTTCGAACTCCAGGAATATGGCCCATACAATTTCGAACTAAAAAAGACAGTCTGTCCTCCCAATTTCTTAATTCTTGGTGTTTAAAAAGGAGTTAATCTTTTTCACTCATTGGAAAAGGCATTCTACAGCCTAATTAATTCTATGTTCTGTACATACAAAGGTCGCAGCGTTTAGCCCCTAAAAGGTTCTACTCTTTTTGCATGCACCTGCACGTCAACCTTTGTGTATTTATTTCTGTTAATAATATGTTTACATACAATATCTACAAATAATTGCGAAGAATCAATTTTAAACAATAAATATCTACACCTGGTAGAATATACTGCAAAACGATTCAGGTGCTTTTAGTTTCTAACACCGTTTTTTTATGACAAAAAGTTTGTTTGACTCCAAAATTGATTTGGTAGTGACACTGTTTGTATTGTGATTTCACGTTGAATAGCCGGCAATTTTCCCGCTCAGCACACTCTGTCGTCTGATTTAGTTCCAGTGATTTATCTTCCTATTCATAAAATTTTCGGACTATTTTCGTCGGTTCGCCATGGAAAAGTCTTGACCTTATCCATAGTTAGACAATGTCACGTGACCTTATTTCTTAGTACAAAGACTTGTATATTTAAAGGAAGAATCAATTATATTTCAGGAGTGGCCAGGGTGTCATTTTTAAAGCTCCTGGCTTTAAAAAAATAGCAAAGGAAAATCGCTTTCACCTTAGTAATAAATGCAGCACAGACGATTTGATTGATAAAGAAGGGGGAAACGTTCTCACTAGCAGTAAAATAGATATAAAAATAATACATGTATATATTGTCTAAACTGGTACCCTCTCAAAATAATGGCGCGTTCCTTTGCTATAACTGTCTGGTGAGGTTGTACGGTCATGGTGGCGTCGTTGTTGCCATTTACGAAAGGAAATGTATTAGGTAGGATAAATTGACTTTTAAAAATCGGAAGTTTTTGGTTGATCTCTTTCAGTGAATTAGACACCACCTCAATTATCGCGATTGTTAGTAACTGTTAATTAGTTCTTCCGTTGGTTTGACCAAAAAATAAAAAAACCCCATAAATTGACTTTTTCACAGGTCAAGTTTGACAGATATTGATGAAGATCGCTAGCTGTTCATGCTTGGATAAAACTTAATAATCGTCAACATAATGTTGGTATAAATTTTATATGTAAATTATCATCAGAGGCACCAAAAACATTCAAGATTTTCTACTTTTGAATAATCTTAACTGTGTCATGAAATATGCATAAAGACATGTAATAATGACATGATGATTGCGACGACGGCGGCCCAAGTATAGGTTAGTTTCTCCAGTAACTGCCTCTTCACGTCACTTCAAGTTCATCTTTGATTCTCTTATTTGTTCTTTTCTGCTGGGTTGGTACGTTTTGTGACCCCACTTTGCCTGACCCGACTCAAAATTGAGCAGCTTTTATAAAAAAAAGTTCCGGAATAAAGGCAGCTGAATTCTGAGTCGGGTCAGGCAAAGTGGGGTCACAAAATGTACCAACCCTTTTCTACTTCCAGCTGATATCTTTCCTATAGCATTCTTCTCCAGAACCACATTCTGCAACCAATTAGCTATAAAAGCTATTTACACACCAATGCCTAAATTTATCTTGCCTTTTATCTCACTGTTAGAAAAAAATAACGTTTTTCAACGGTAGCTGCCAGTATTCTATTACCGTTAAATAAACGGTGCATCGTAAAAAGCAAATTTACTGTATTTAAGAGATTCTTGAGCATTTAATGACTTTAACACAAAATATGTCTTTTCTTCATACAAACATCGATAAAACATCAAAACTTCTTTTCAATCATAACGGCGAATTCATCTTTAGGGTTGTTGTTATTTAATACTAGAATACCGGTAGCAGGATTCCGGTATTTTACCGTTAAACAACATAAATTTTTAACAGTGTGTGTACCTCGGTGTTTGTTTGTTGTCCTTGATTACAAAAATCAAGCTTAATGTTTATAAGTATTAAACAGTGTTACAAAATAAACACTCGAACGTTTACAAATGGAGACATTTGGATTTTCAGTGTGGTGCCATTTTAAAAAATCTGATACATTGCGATTAACGAGGAAAAAAGAAAAAGAAAGTTCAGTTTTGTGGTTTATGATCCGTATCAATTTTAAAACTTGGAAATAATTAATCTTGCTTGAAGATGGTGATTAGTTAATGTATCCCCGTTGGGCTTGTATAAGAAAATTATTACCCTGATAGTAGCGTCTGAAAATTGCTCTTTGATGCTAGAAATCTATATATTATTAGGAAGTAGAAACAAATTACTTTGAAGAATCGGAAGTTGGGATAATTCCGTAACTCCATATATTTTTGCGATTAAGAAAGAAACCGCCAGTCATTGTTAGTGCGGTGTAACCCGTAGCAATGTGTGGTTTCATAATAACCAGGGATAACCACTTCAATTGACTTTCTGACAGACTATTTAATAAATTGATACATCTTTTTAGTAATGGTTACTTGGATAAAAAGGACGCGCTGTATAAGAAAATTATTACCCTGATATCTAGGGGCAGTTGGGGTGTCAGTGGGTAATAATGGTCGTAAAAAATCACTGTTCTTATTATATATACAGCCTCTAATCGGAAACAAGTTTCAGAGCTAGAGCTAGCAATTTCATTCCAAAACAAGGGAATAAAATTGCCTATTATGAAAATAAAAAAAACTTAATCAATCATCCAAAAAGGGCCTAAACTTTGATTGAAGTCAAAAGGGGGTTGGTGTTTGAATTTAAACATGTGAAACTCTTGTCTATGGGTTAAAAATAAAAATAACTTATCTTTGTGTGCGAATGTTCACCGCCTGATCCGTTATATGTTTGGGGACCAAGTTGATCCTTTGACCATGGTCAAATCAACGCTATTGTGTACAGAATAAACTGTGCCCTCGTAATATGAGGTTATTAAAACGAGCCTGATACCCAAGGACAAAGTTTATAGCTGCGCAGTTCGCTCTTAATTGAATTGACACGTAAAATACGATAATGGCCGTAAGAACTAATTTGATACATATGATATGATACCTGACAGATAATGACGATCAAAAGAGATGCACGTGGTGCGGCGTTCATATTTAGACGAAGGTATCATTTTTTAAGTGCCTATTCGGTTCGAAATTGAGAATAGAAAATTGATATTGACCATGCTCCAAAATCAGCGAACGTGGAGTTAAAATTGGAAGCTTTTCCTCTGTTGAAGTGGGATTTGACATTACAAATTTGTTTCGAATTTTTATAGTGTGAGTGGCCTCAATGTCACGGACTTTTTCTTGGGCCACATGCATCTGCTAGCATCCCCAATTTCAAAACCATCTCATTTACCGACTGGTGGCCAGATCAGACGCAAGGCCAGGCGGCCACACTCTATAAAAACCTATACATAGAGTGAAATTGTTTTGACTTTCCTCTATTTAGATCCATGGGACAAAATTTTAAAACTGTATTTTGTTGATAATCTCCAACTATAGGAAAAATAAATAACGATATGAATTTACTAGAAATATACTGAAATCAGGTTGAAATATCAAAGTATGCATACTTTTCGTATACGACAACACATAAGAATAGGGTTGCATGGAGTTGGGCCATTGACCGGATGAATTCAACAGCCTTTATAGAATAAGGACATGTGATATTGCAAATTATTTTTGTCATGCTGCTAAATCATCAGGCTCACCATTGAGGTCCTTAAATGGTCCAACCCGTGCTTGGACCCGTACATTCGGTATATCTTCTAATGATGTGAAGGATTGGATGATTTTGAAGGATTGGATGATTTTGAAGGATTGGATGATTTGAGGGATGGTTAAATTACAATGACGCTAATTAATGTTGATGATTATGAGTTATCAGAGAGAGATTGTTTTAGAGAACCGGTAGTGAATGGGGAGGTTGAAGGAAATGGTCGGCGGTTAGGGACGCACCATTTAGACTTCAAGGGGGGGGGGGGTTGAAAAGTTTGGGTGAGGGCAAGGTTTTTTTTTTTTAGTTGGATGTGGAGGCCAAGTTTTTTTTTTCTTCAAGTATTAGGCTGGATTTTTTTTGCCTATACTTGAGGAGGTGTTTTCGTAATAAGGTGCGGGTAAAGGTTTTTTTTATGGGACAGTGGGGAAAGTTTTTTTGTGCTCATATGGTGGGTGAAGGTTTTTTTTTTTTTTTTTTGTAGAAAACTTCCAACCCCCCCCCTGAAGTCAATAATGGTGCGTTCCTTAAGTTTTGGTAATAGAATCCTGTATACTGTGATTTATATGGCTATTTTCCGAATTATTGGCAAGTGCGGTTTGTACTGAAATTGTTTAGATTCAACTTGGGGGGGTAGCCTAGCATTTTGACTATATGCGTATATTGGTCGGAGAGGCCCATTACTCCCCAACTCTCGTACTAATAAGATTTACATCTCGGACCCCGTTCTTCTTTTTGTACTTATTGCACTTATTTTTGCTGAGGAAAAAAAAGGAGCACATGCCTCGGTTCTAGCTTATTTAAAACTGTGGAAAATCCCGTCACTTCCTCTCTGATAATTGGAATGGAGTTATTCAACCCATTTTTTACAGCCAGGCGATATTTCATTTTATTTATTTTTGCTCTCTTAATATATTTCAATAGTTGGTTACACTGGTGGCGCGTCTGTTTCTTCCGAAAAATTCTCCGGGCCCGGCCATTCTGAGGTCTGTCGAGCCTCACAAAGTTACCCCCGACGATTAAAGCCGGCGGAGACGGCCTCATGGCTGGATGGATTCAGGCAATGATGGATGGGTGGGGATGGCGGATGGGTGGGGTCTGGGTGGAAGGGAGGAAGGACGGAACGGCCGGGAGGGAGGGCTGGAGGCAGGACGGAAGGAAGGAAGGACGGAAGGACACGGAGGAGGGAGGGAGGGACGGACGGCGGAAGGGAGGGGAAGGCAAGACAAAGGAAGGACGGAGGGCGGGAGGGGGGAGGAGGAAGGGAGGGAAGGAAGGAAGAAAAAGGAAAGGAAAAGAAAGGAGGGAGGGAGGGACGGAGGGGAGGGAGGGACGGGCGGGAAGAGGACGGACGGATGGACGGACGGACGGAGGGACGGACGGAGGGACGGAGGGAGGGACGGTGGTGAGGGAACGAACGGGGGGAGTGGACGGACGGGGATGGACAGGATGGACTGCATGATTGGATGGACTGCATGATTGGATGGACGAAATGAACGGGAGTGATTGGATGGATGGATTGGATGGATTGGATGGACGATGGGTTTAATGGTTTACTTGTAGGCGGGGGTGGGTGGAATTGCTGGGGGTGGAAAAAAATAGGTGGGGTGGCTGGTTAAAGAAGTGGCCACGAGTGGTAAAGGTGCAACGAGAGATTTCATAGGACAGGGTCCTAAAAAATTATGACAAACATTATGATTTTTTGCACTGGTGGAAAGCTTTCTATCTAAATACCTCCATCTGAAAGGATTATTAAGGTAGAGAACGGGTTCTTTGGTACCAAAAATTGTGAAATTTCGTAGAGGAGCAATACGAAATTCAGCGTCAGATGTTTTTATTGAAATATAAGCAGATACAAATCACCTTTATTTTCATTGTAGTTATTTCTGTAGCCCAAATAAAAGGTAGGGAATCTATTGCATGTCTAATCTCTATGAAATCACTACATATCACAGAAAATATAGATGACTGGAAATCTCTCGTTGCACCTTTAAGTAAATATAGCAACCTACTCATGATCTGAAGGTCGTGAGTTCGAGTGCAATATATTGCACACTTGGGCAAGGCACTAGTGCGTTTGCCTCTCCACCCAGGTGCAAAATAGTAAACTGTCAGCAGTGCAACGAGCGCCGTCCAAAGTATTGCACGCGTGTGCATGGCTGCGTATTCTATTGGCAGCGGAATAAATTTAAAGCGCTTTCATGCACTGTTTTTATTCATCCATCTTCCGCCCTCTATTTTATCTGATTTATGGATGTAAAATGATGATTGATTGACACATGTTTATTTGATAGAAATTAGAGCTGACCAATAAGTGACCAATAACTTTTCTTTGGTTCAGAGGTCAGCGTGTGGCGAAAAAAAAAATCCGCCGGACCCAAACTGGCGGGGGGGGGGGCGTGTTCCCCTTGTCCCCGCTGATTACGTCCTGCGTGGTAGAGGCTAAAATATGGTTTGTTTACGGTAACCGGAAACTCTGTGTGGGCTATCGTAATACACACAAATTCGGATTTCGGATTAAAATGAAATTTTGGAATTAAAATGTGTTAGTGATAGCCCTCCCCCCAAAATATGTGTTTTAATCGGATGGGGGTACCTTTAAACGTGATCGCCTAATGAATTGAACCCTATGTGATGAGCCAAATTTTCAGCCTTTTTCGTTGTCAAAAAAGCAGCAAAAAAGGTCCAAAAAAAGCAATAAAACAAGGAATTTCTGCGTAACGCTTTGTTCATTTCTTTAAAAAAAATATAGCACATAACTTTTTTCCCAAAATGTATGTGATACAATATGTTGTTCTTTGGTCATATTTATTGCATTCAGCCTACTTTGTGCCTTGTGTATTGTGTGTATTGATTATGATCCTTGCATGTTTCATGGTCCATAGGAGTAAAAACAAAATAGCGCCATCTTTTGTCACCAAAAAATGATTGCCGCGTCGAGAACTCCATAATACTAAGGTGCTCACGGCACTTACTGTACCGTTAAGTTTGTGGGAACTTTCTTGTATTCTGTTCAAATTATAAAACAATGTAACTGTTCCACATCAACAAGACAATATAATTGTTAAGATTTTGATTTCAACATAAACATTAAGCGTGACGCTATCATAACTGCAATCAACGTGAATCCAAAGTCTGCAGATTAAAAACGGGTAAGGCCAAATGTTACTGTTCGTATTTGTTCCCCTCTTTTTGTAAAAGCCACAGCAGAAAGCGTTTTAAAGCTATAACAATATGCTTTAATTGCTGAGTCTTTATTTAAGACAAATTATCCCAAGGTCTACGCTTAGGCGTTATGTGACCCTATTTTTGTGTGATGGTAACTATTTGAAATGATCCAGAAATCGCCCAGTTTGGATTAAAAGCAAGAATTGCTTTAAACGTTTGGCAGACTGACATTCATTAGTAGTCATTTCGGTTTAGTGAAGCATATGATGGAGGGACAGAGTTAAAGTGGGGTACTAACTTAATTTCTCCATCTTTTTTCTTCATTTTCTGTATTTTCCTTTTATTTGAGGTATCGGGGCGAGGGTCCTAAGATGCTGCTATACGCCACTGAGGGGAGGAAAGAGGCCCTAAGAGCGTTCTTGCGGCGTTCCCGACCTGTGTAGAACATTACTGGTTCTTCAGAGGACAAGATGTCCGTCAAGGGACCAAGAGCGAATTGTATTCAATAAGGGCCTGTATAGCGCCAAGGACCTTTATTATAGCTTCCTTTCTGTCGAGAGTTTCACCAGATAAGAATTTCTAAAGAACATTTTTGCCTCAGAGTGTTGGAACATTGTGGAGTGTTTGGAACGATGTGATCATATACATCGCGGTCTTTTAGTTTTACCCGGCCTCTGGTCTACACTTTGTCAATAATTTAATTGACAGTTTTGGTCTGTTCCGGGAGTACTATCAATTATCTAGTAACTCCTTAGTTTGATAATATAGGGTTGAATTGATAATTATCATTTATGGCGACGCCATCTTGGATTTCTCAAAATGCTCAAGGATGCCCACGTGGCACCCGGCAGATTCTTATTCTACACACCCTAATCTATCATTTTCAGCAAAAAAATTGTGTCCATACTCAACTTTACGGTCAGGCCATAACTTGGAACATATCTCTCCGACTACTGGTAAAAGCCGTCAGAGGGGGGTTGGTACATTTACTGCACCCGCTTTGCCTGTTCCAGTCGAATTCAGCAGCCTTGACGGAATAAAGTGCACGTGATACTGTACTTTATTCCGTCAAGGCTGCTGAATTCAACTGGGAGGGTCACAAAATGTACCAACCCGTCAGGGGGGAATAGTCTCTACACCAGTCCTGGTTATTACGCTCCTGGCTAGTGGTGTTCTAGCCTATATAATACCTTGTTTATAAATCAAGCTTGCTATGCTATACTTTCTTGATTTTCTTGATAGTCTCTCATTTTTTCTCCCTCAGCGTTTCCAATAAATTGAAAACCGCAACATCAACACCAACATCAATATCATAGTTTATAAAGCTATAATTCCCCCCAATGTAGATTATTTTAAACCTTTTTGTGTCAGTGCAGCAACTGTGACATATGTTTTGACGTGTGTTTGTTATCGGAACTAAATCAGATCTGATAGAACTCATTTCGTAACGTTCCATTACTCTCTCCAATTAAACCAGTTTTAGATACTTTTTTAATCACCCATGCACCATGACGTTCCCTAATCCAATACTATAACTGTTTCCACTAAAATATTTCATTTTCACTAATATGATTTTGATTTCCCTAACCACTTTACAATCATTTGGATTACCAATTACCCGTGAATGCAGCAGACTTAAAATACAATGAGATTTCGGCATCATGTATATCACTCCATACATAGTCAGTTTCTACAATAGGTCTAGAATAGCAACGTCAAAATATTCATTAGCCAAGGTCAGCAGAAAAGTACTTCGACTTTCCTCTTAATTTTATTCCAGCCATATTGCTTCCATCATTGTGTCGATTCTATGTGTTTACGCATTTTAACGAGTCTCGTTGTCGACAGATCTGCCGTTAATGTGATTCAATTCATAAAACTATTTATGTGTTTTATTCAGACAAGAGAGATAGTAAACCGGATTATAATTATAGCTCATGAAAACTGTACTACTAGATTTATACAACTCGCACCATTGCTCTGTCAACACGGGATTTAGGGTGAAAGGCTCATGAAAGTGCAACTTCCCTCCCAGAATTCAAACCCATGGTGAACTGAAGTCACCCAATATAGCATCTTTACAATCTACTGTGTGCGATGTTAATGATTATTCTGCTTTATAGTAGAGTTTTGCGCTGAGAAATCAGTTTGATCATATAAAAAAAATCTTTTTTTGGGGGGGGGGGATCACGAAATGCCCCTTTAAACCCTCGTCCGACCGGGGGTCCCCTAACGGATGATTCCCTATCGCACAAAAACGCAAACGAATTTGATCTAAAGCTTTTATGCAATTGTAAGTTCATCAATTGCGGTCATTTTAGCGAAAAAATGGAGGTATACCACCTTCAGGGAGGTCAGGGTGTCCCACCAAAGTCGGAAGGTGGGGGGGTTGCCACCTTCCTATACTTTACTGTGTATAATGTCAAAAAATTGTTACATATGATGCTACTGTAAGCAAATACTGACAATATTTGTATTTTTCTTAATTTTTAGAGTAATAACATGTATATGCTTATTTTGGCACCTATCATAGCCAAGTAAATATCTATTTTACGTGCATGAATGGCGAAAACGGTCGAAAACCCCTTGATTTGGGAGAGTTGCTTACAGATAACGTTATAAATAAGCTTTCAGTTATGACGTCAATATGACGTCATATTGTTAAAACTTGATATGTTTGTACTTTATTTGAAGAAAGGACATATATATATAGCTACACACTGATACCAAACAAGATGATGTTTGTCCCTTGAAAAAACCGGAGGGAGGGTAGTACCCCCTCCCTTGGTCGTGAATGTAGTAGAAAAACCATTGGTTGGACGAGGGTTAAGTTATATCAGCATGCAATCGATGTATTATCGCCAATCGCTTGCTGTTGAGTAAAAAGGAGCGTGGATCCGGCTCTATGTTTTGTTCATAGCAAAGGGTATACACTGCAAACTTTGGGTACAATTTTACCCAATCTTTCAATATATTCCATATATAACGATTTGGTACAAATTTTATCCAAGTTGAGGTAAATTTTATCCATAATGTCTGTATGTGGTAAATATAAAAGCTTTTTTAAACTGCAACTGTCTGCATATCAATATTCAATCTTTTTTTGGAAAAGGTAGAAAAAAGGCTCATTTAAACCAATTCCCATTTTGTTCATTTCTCATTTGGTCCTTCAATTCTCATTTTGGCGAAATTCGGTCCAATTTTATATTGGACCAATTACCATTTTGCCAAATTTCCATTTTCACCCAACCTCCTTTTGTCATAAATGGGAACGGAATAGATGGGAATTCGCCAAAATGAGATTGAACAAAATGAGAAATGACCCAAATGGAGATTGGACCAAGTAGGGATTGGACCAACTGGGATTTGGATCAACTGGGAATTGGATCAAGTAGAATTTGACCAAGTGGGAATCGGATCAAGTGGGATTTGACTAAGTGAAATATTACCGGGAAAGTGCAATGTTCGTTTGACTTAGCCTGAATAAAAATCCAGGGTAGAATACCTCAAGTTCCACGTGGGAAAATCGTTTTTCGCTGACAAACGTATCAACTGCAATATTGGTGGATGGGATGTTGCAATCCTTCCCAATTAAAACCCGTAAATTGCTAACATTTTTGTAATTTTGCTAATCCATTCTCTAATATAGAAACTGAAATACCGTAGTTAATAATAATCAACGCCGTTGGGGCAACAAGGAACACGCGAGTATGCGTCATGTTATTCCGCGACTGGTAAACCAGACTACATCACTGCGGTGTTTGTCTTTTATTCATGATGTGTAATAAGCGCAAAATAATCTTGAATAATCGGATAAAATAAACCACAATAATTTGGTCAATTGACTTTCGAGAAAAACCTGTAACTTGTCTAGTGACCAAACTTGCACAATCTCACGTTTGTTAAAGTCCTGTTTAAGCGTAGGTATTCTGTGGTGAATTTTTTACCACCTCCAAACTTGACTGTCACCCATTGTGCTATTGCACGCGAAAATATCATTACAGAAACTGAATTGTAAAGGAAGGCATGGTATTGGTAAAGGGGGAGGGATTTTGTTTCGCTTGTGCGTGTTTTTGAATGATAAATCACCAAAAAGTACGAAACACTCAGTGAGTAAGGCTTGTTATGATTGTTCTATCTCCTCTTTATCATTGCTTTATGCATATCACAAAATGTGTAGAAAAAAATTTCATGGTCGTATGTTTTATCCATAGGCCTATCCTTATAATGGCCAAACCAAACTTTTTTTGAAGTTCAAATACTTTAATTTAAAAGCTGGCCCTTCTCCCTGCATTAAAAGTGCATTTTAACAAATACCCGTAAAAGTATTATTTCATTCGATTCTGATGTTGCGTTTCAGTGTTGCTGTTGTTGTTTTACCACTGTCCACGTACCGACCAAAAGCTTAAATTGTTTTAACCCTCGTCCAACCAGGGGGGGGGGGGGGTGGTTACCACCCCCCCCTAGTGAACTTCGCTCCGGTGCGCTAAAATGCCAAAAACGTTCGTAAAAAGCTTCTAGGTAATCGTTCTCTCATCCTTTCCGGTCATTTTAGCGAAAAAAATGTGAAGGTAGCACCTTCACCGGGGTTAGGGTATGCCGTCAAAGTCGAAGGGTAGGTGGGGTGGTTGCCACCCAAGGATATTTTATGGTGCATTTTTGAAAATATTATGCACAGTATGGCTCTATAAAACTCTGTTTATGTAAAACTAGTCATTTGCCATCATTTAGAGCTGAAAACCGCATGAAAATCCGATATTCCTACGTTTTTTAGCGCAAAATCGGATTTTCGTCTATTTTCTGTGGAAAATGCCAATTTTGCCGACTCGCGGGCTTGATGACGTCATTGTGACGCCATACTAGGTATGTTGGTACTTATTTTGGCATCAATGGAAAGAGGAGGACCATACCTATCCACTGGTATCAAAATCATAAGCATCGGATGCTTTATAACGAATTCTCGAGGGGGTGGTAACCACCCCCCCCCCCTTGGTCGTGAACGTAGTACAAAAACCCTTGGTTGGACGAGGGTTAATTTGTATTGATTGATCCCTTACTAAAAGTAGATCTCTTGAACCCTTTCTATACCACTTGGGTCTAGGTATCTACATAACTTTAAACCCTCTCGGACTAGCCTTGGATCATCTTGGGATTTATTGAAGAAGAACTATACGAGTTCTGTAAAGCTATAAAGAGTTCTTTAAATCGAAAAGGTTGTTCAGGATCTGGGTAAGTGGTTCTGATAATACCTTGCATTACACATTGAGACATGGAATAGAAACCAACCCAACCCAAATCCTAACCTTAATCGTACTACTCATGGAAAATAATATTAACAATAATAATAAAAACGAATAGACACCAAACCAACCCCATCCTAACCTGAAATCATAATACTCATGGAGCATAATAAACCCGAATATACATCAACCCAACCCCAATCATAACCTCAGTGATTGTGGAGCATGATAAAACAAATAGACATTAACCCAATCCCACCTTTAATCGTAATATCCATGGAGCATTATAAACCGAATAAGACACCAGCCCAACCCCAATCCTTACCTTAAATCGTAATACTCATGGAGCATAATAAACTAAATAGATACCGAACCAATCCCAATCCTAACCTAAGATCGTAATACTCATGGAGAATAATAAACCGAATAGACATTGAAACAATTCCAATATACTCATGAAGCATAACGGAATACACGCTAACCCACCCAATCCTAACCTTTAATCGTGGAGCATAGTAAACGGAATAGTCTATCAACCCAACCCCAATCTTAACCTGAAATCGTAAATCCATAGAGCAAAATAAACCAAGTACCAAACCAACTCCAATCCTAACCTGAAATCATGGAGAATAATAAACCGAAAAGACGTCGACACAATCCTGATCCTAACCTGAAATCGTATACTCGTGAAGCGTAATAAACCGAACACACACCAACCCAACCCCAATCCTAACCTTAAATCGTAATATCCATGAAGCATAATAAACAGACACAACCCATCCCAATCCAAACCTGAAATCGTAATACTCATGGAGAATAATAAACCGAATATAGACAGAGACACAACCACAACCCCAATCCTATACCTTAAATCGTAATACTCATGAAGTATAATAAACAACAGACACCAGCTAATCCGGAATTCTCCGCTGAACATTTCTCTTTGGACAGCCTCGACACCCCTCTCAAAAAAGTTGAGAATTTGGTATCGACTTGATCGTTAGCTTTAGTATATTTGTATGTGTGCCTAATAGACCGTCAGCCCAGAGACATTTGGTTAGATGAACTAGGTACCAATATCTGACACTGGGAGTGTAAAGGGGGTCACCTGAAATGAACAAAAATGGGAAACTGCTGGGTACCACCCGCTGCGTGTAGTCCTGGAGGACCCCCCAAGGAGCCAAAAAATGGGTGCTAGATAGATGAAAGAGGTACCACTTAAATACACCA
Source organism: Ophioderma brevispina (assembly GCA_023653785.1). Classification (NCBI taxonomy): domain Eukaryota; kingdom Metazoa; phylum Echinodermata; class Ophiuroidea; order Amphilepidida; family Ophiodermatidae; genus Ophioderma; species Ophioderma brevispina. Next base: position 57 of record JAMKCH010027298.1, on the reverse strand, counting down.
CCATTTTGTGCGCACTGCTACGCCTATATCAGCAGCACAAACGACAGACATTTTCTC
>JAMKCH010027297.1:0-18545 GCA_023653785.1 Ophioderma brevispina | reverse complement strand
TGTGGCAAACCCCCCCCCCCCCCAAATTTCGGGCGGGAAGTACCAACACACGCCTAGTACTCACCAGGAATATCACAGACATTTGATTTTGTTGCAATAGATAGCAGGTGTTCTCTTTCCTTTGCTACCCAAAATGAGAAATACCAACATACTCTATTTCATAATGAGTAAACGTCTGACATGATGGAAAAGGTTTAAGGGAGTCCAAATTTTTAGTTGCCCTAAATTTGCAAAATATCAATGTTTCTTCCAATATGCAGTCTTTCATATTTATTACCTTATGAAGTTATAGTGACGTCATCACATCCGATCATCTGAACTTTGGAATGAGCATTTTAGGTGGTATCTTAAGTCTAGTTGCGCTTTTTTATTTACTACAAAAAAATATATTATTTCGAAATCTCTGAATTCTACTTGAACCTGTTAACCTAATGTCGAAACCTCGACAAACGGACCCAAGGCCCGTAATCAGCGGGCGAGGGGCAGACGCCCAAACTTGAAATGGCCCCCACCCCAAAAAAAAAGGCCTAAAAAGGCAACAAATATGATTTATGTGTTTTATTGGTCGAAAAAAAGGTTCAAATTTCGGTAGAATGTACCACTCTTGCCAAATTCGCCCCCGGCGAATCTGAGGGTAAAAAGTCATCCCTAAACAAATCATGGTTACCGGCCTGACTCTACATTTTCATCATTATAACGAGGACCAATGTTATTGATGTTACATTGAACGTCATTTCCCCACCATTTCCAGCGGTGCACCAAAAAATTATGATCTCAGCCACTTTCCACTATAGGAAAACATCTTCAAAACCTTCGCCCCACAAAAACAGTTATGATCACATTTTCTAAACGTATTTTCGTATTGCACTACAGTTTTCATAATTTTTTAATATCCTATGTTGTCTTAGTATAGATTTCTTCCAGTTTTCTTGCGCTTGGCTGAAATTGCCATTTTTTTTTTTGTATTTCATACCCTCAGGGTTTTTATTTAAAACTACCCAAACAAAGACAAGGCAAGTACAGCAATATAATAGTTAAACACAACAGCAATGAGGGTATACATTTACAGAAAATACAGCAATTTCACTCACCGTCTGTCAAGAGGGAAAAAAAATTGCTCCCGAACATACAACTTGCACACTGAACTTAAAGCTGAGAGTGAGCTCACTCATCAAAAAGACTGACACTAAAAAATAGTATTCAAAGTTTCACTCTACAGATACAAAATTTCAAACGCCAAAGGATGGGCCATACCCGACCAAAAAATCCTGGTGAGGGACAGGAGTGAAAAAAACTGCTTCTATACATAAACGAAATTTCATATTATTCATCGGATACACTTCGTTATATGAAACTTATTCTAGTCACGCTTTCGGGCACTAGCTTCTTCCAAGACACATTGTAATCTTCAACCAATTCTTGAAAAAAGTAAAGGGTTGGAATTTTACCAGTACATTTGCAAGTATAAATACACTGACGACAATAAGAAGCTTGGTGAATCAAAACAGAATTATTCAGCAGTGCCCAATATACCCGTACATTTTCAAAAGAGCTCAAAACTGGCAAGAAGTTAACTCTAGTTATCCCCGAAAGTATTAACATTGTCACAATGTACAAACAAATGATCAATAGTTCATCTATCACAATAAGCCAGTGCCATGTTCCCTACCGATTGAACAGGTAAACATTTTGTAAGCCAGAATTACTGTGGTAATTTAAGGTACTGTAGCCATCTAAGCCTACAATCAAGCGTACCCTTGCAAGGGCCTAAATTATATTATAAACAGTCCTCATCATATACCTTATAGTCCCTCTTAAAACTTATAAGTGCTCACAGGTTCAACAAAGCTCTTTGAATTAAATGGATTAACAAGATGCGTGATTTAATATCTTATAGAGTACAATATTTGTTATTCAGGTAAACCCTAACTGACATCTGCCAATACATCACAATTTATTGGACTTAACCTGATCACGCCAATTTTTGGGTTGCAACAAATTGAACCATACCATTTAAGAACTGTGTTCTACCCCACCCTGTGACCCAACAACTGCAATTATATTACCATACTTATCAAAAATATCAGGATCTTATTAATACCTGCATCAGCGAATTTTTTATAATACCCGACCTATGAAAACAATTAGATAAATATTATCAAACATTCTTGATTGATATAAAGTTGCATCATTTGGTGAACTATTACATACCTCCCCCATAGGGATAGAACATCCTCCTTATAAAATGGAGAAATATTAAATACCACTTTTGACATATCAAAATTACATTTAAGAAACTCTCCACCCCTCACGTGACAATAGTGCCACATAATACCTCCACCCCACCTGAATCGGCAAGCATAGCGCCTTAATCACATACGTTTTTGTGAACTTAATTTCTTGCATTTAGGTTAATCATTTTAAGGCCACCAAACTCGTATTTCCGCATTCAAAACTACACACGCTTCACCTTCAGGGCCAAAATTGGTTAAAAATCCTGTCCAGTATGCCTCCCCGCACCACTTTCCGAAGAGCGCTTTCCTCCCTGCTAGCGGGCAAATTATCGCAATTCCCTTAAGCCGGGATAAATTGGATCGTGGTAGGTTTTAATATCAAATCAAATCAAATCAACTTTATTTTCCAATATCACATACAAAAATAACATACAGAATCTTCTGAAATACATAACATCTAGACATAAAAGGTGAGGTGATATGGAAGGAGGTAAACAAAAGGCCAATAAGGCCAGAATGGGTCACCCCCTACTTATGCTAAGTTACACATTAAAATTAAAATAGAAAAACTTTTTTTTTTTTTTTTTTTTACAGTTAGTTTTAACACAATTGATCTAAGAAGATTTGCTGCGTAATTGGGATAAACATACGTTACAACCAGTAAGAATTTCGCCACAGATAATAGATCAATGTATACAAAATGACAACTTTCTTATATAATTGTATATAACCTGCAGTACGGAGCTATTCGGAAACAAAATGGCGTACTTCGCCTATATTAGACTCATTGCAAATAGGTAAAATGTTAATTGAAGATGCCATGTGATATTTTAAGTTAATATTTGTTTAATTTAGTTGCTTACTAGCGACTTTCTTGATGTCTTCTAGAGTCCTCACTGTGTGCCGGTACTTTGTGTTTCCATCTTCAACCAAGATTTTGGTTACACCATTCCATGTCCATGCTGCTTTTGCATGATCTACGCGCTTTACAACGTCTTTTGCTTGATCCAGAAGATATTGGTTATGTCGAGTTAGAACTTCATGCACACCAACCCCTGTACCCTTGAGATTTCTGCGGGATAAAAGCACCTTCTGTCTGACACTATTCCTTACAAACTTGACAGCAATAGGTCTAGGCGTAGCTGTATAACAAAAGGCGGCAACGTGATAGGGTCTTTGAAACTCGTGTGTTGTTGGTCCTCCTCTCTATTAGGTCCATGCTCAAACCTAGACCTTGTTGACGTTTTTGTTATGGGGCAAGGCAGTTTTGAAGGGCAAATAAAAATTGCCTTCAAATTGGCAATGCATGAAGGCAAGGGCAATGAAGCAATTCAGCAATTGGAAAAGGGCATCGATGCAATTTGTCAACATGGGAAAGGCATCAAGGCATTTTTTTCTGGAGAAGAAATCAAATATGAAAATGTGAATTTTGCAATGATTCATATCAATATTAGATATTTTTCATTTACTTCCTATACACTTATGTACACAGTATTCTCTGTGGGATTTTGTCTAGCACATACCCAAAATAATCTAAAATTGATCCTAAAAGACCCATCTCAGCGCCGGGGGGGGATTCCGCCCCGCCCCCCTAGTATCTCGTAAACGGATTTATGAACTATCATATGTGAGGTACCAATGGATAGCTATGACCCTCCCGAGTCCATTGATGCCAAAAAGTACAAACATACCTTGTATGACGTCACAGTGACGTCAAACATGACGTCATGCAAAAATGCGAAAAAAATGCGAAAAATTCATGGTTTTTCGCCATTTTTTCAAGCAAAAGTTGGATTTCTTGGCCATGATGTGTGTCAAAGTATGCGCACACATGCTCTTACTACAAATAAATCAAATAAATAAGATAAAACATAGTGTAACTGTATCCTTAGCACAAACAATGGATTTCTGCTGTTCCGTGTAATTTCAATGGGAAATAGCTTTCCTTCGCACACAGTGCGCGATTACGTAACGCCGCGTCATAACCGTAGGTCCAATTTTGTTCAAAATGGTCTTAAATCGAGCGCAAGGCTTAAAAAAAAAGTCATGTAGTTTCGGCGTGAAAAAAAACAAATAGGTGAGATACGACAAAAAATGTCGAAGGGGGCGGATTCCGCCCCGGGCCTTTTAGGGTTAAAAAGTCCTCTAATGATGACGTCATGATTTTCAAAAACTAAAAATTCTTCACCCGTATGACCTTTACGCATACGTACCTAAAACCTACATACGGACTTATTAGTTAATACACTAGTCTATGGGAATAACTAGTACGTTTGGAGAAAAAAGACAATTTAATACTAGTTTCATCAAAATCTAAGCATAGGGTAATTTTTCCCCAGGATGACCTTGAACCTTTTAAGGGCTATACTTGTGTAACTAACAGTCAGAACCTGGACAAACTATACCTTTTTAACACTCATAACAGGACAAATGCATTGATGTAAATGATGTAACACAATTTGACCTCTTCCCCTACAGGGGATATTTTAGGACTTTCAGTATAGTGTTCTGGGGCCTTGTGTGTATCGACATGTATAGAATTCTATTGCAAATAGTTCCAAGTTTCTAGTATAACATGTCTAGATTGCATGGAGTAACACCTCTGTTCAAGTGTAAGCATTTAGCACCTCCACCCTGTTGGCCAAACTTTTGTGAGTGGTCATTTGATGATTAATAATGTAAAACAAAGAGCCCTCTTTTGTAATTTGGGGTTATAAATTCAAAGGCTGCCTTATCGTAGAAAAGTGATGGATTTTTTACATCTTTAAGGTGCGGTCATACATGGCGACTCAGAATACAGCTCAGTGTTCAAAGCTAAAACAACTTATTGCAGATGTCGGGGTAATAATCCCTTCTACTGGCAGATGGAGACAGCAGGTCAACGCTGGCATGCTTATTGTCTTTTCACGGAAAAACAATGTTTTGCAGCGCTGACCTCGCCAGTTGGTGAAAGAAAAAGTTGAAACAACTTCGTTTTTTGGGGCTCGTAAATACAGTTGTTTCATTTTACAAATATGCAGAAAGAAGAAAGAAATGTTTCTAAAAGTTACTTCATTTACCTCAGAGGTTATGAATTTCTGCATTGCTCAAATATACTTTTTGGGGTTGAAACAACAAGGATTGAAAAGTGAAAAAATGTGTTTTTAAAGAATGCGGGTCTTGACAATTCAAGGAGCCCAACATCATTTAAAGTTGACCAAATCATAAAGGGAACATATTATCTGTAAAAAAAGTCTCACTGATGCAGACAACTCGTCCAGCCTTTCTTGTTCAATTACTTTTTCCTCCCCTAGACCCCCTTTTTGGTATTTTAATCTGTTGGGGAAAGCAAAGACCACGGTTAGTTCATAGATATCATGAATTCCCCTATACTTTAACATGGCGAAAAAAATCACTGAATTGCACCGTTTTCTGTGTGGGGGGAATCAAAGAGAAAGAGCAAGTGACGCGTGTCTTTGGTGTTTGTGCAAAAATCCATTGCCTTCGGACCTCGTACAACAATTTATACGGTTATCAATTGTGTCACTGTGACCTCAGGACTGACTGCTGGATAATGTAATATTCCTTGCCCTTGTCCTGAGAATCATCTAATTTAGGTACCAGCTACGTAAATTCCAAACAGGTGTAATGGCAGCTTTTTCACCGTAGAATATGAAATCCACTTGAAATTGGTAATGAGTCTCTCAGCACTGCTGTCCAGGCAAGTGGTGGGAAGTTTTTCCTCCGCTTAAATTTGATTGCAAATTTTGTTTCTCCTCGTGCTGGTAGTTAATACACTTTTGGTTGAATATTATTGCAGCCATTCAATATTGAATATTAAATTCGAGAAAATTACTGCACCAATGAAGTTCAGCTGGTTTAGTAACGCGTTGGCAGGTCAATGTTGAGAAAAACTAAATGTTTAAGGTATCAATTCGAAGAAACTTGTTCCTGCACAGCAGCCGACAACATCCCGCTGAGCTATTGTTATGAGTGTCATTGTTCAAATAAGGGTCTCTTCGACAGACTTTAGTAGGCGTCTGTGGAAATTTGATATTCGGGTTTAATTATAAGGTTTTAAAACAAAAATATGTGACCAGTTAGAAGTTTTTCTGTTGAACGGTTTCGGGTGGTATGAAAGGGACCATATTAGACAAAATAATTGCTACACGGTCATCGATTTTTCTTGGGAAATGCGAAGTAAATGTCTGTGTTTTGAAATGGCAGCAGTGCGTGACCTGATGTTGGTGTAATCCATGCACGGCGGGAGTTTTCTGGCTGCTCTGTTGTTCCTGTATGCAATTCAGCCGACGTCTGCAGTCCTTCTGGTCTGGTTTCTCATTTTCTCTCTGTTGCTTTTGGTCCAGATCTCAGTCTCTTCCCCTTCATTTACCCCTTTCTTTTCCACTCTCTCTTATCTCCCCTCTTCTTCAATCTCCTCTGTCGTCTCGACAATTAATGCCTAGGGTGCTACGTATCGTTTAGATAACCTTGGCACATTCAGGTTATATGCCATTAACTCACCTATACACAGTAGTCTATGGAGAAAATGGCAACTTTGAAGATGTTTCTTTCACATCTGAAACTCTCACAGAGGAACAATATCACATAAAAGTACAAGCTAAAATCACCAAATAGCCAAATTGTCAACATATGGTGACCAGAATTATTTTAGTTACGAATCAGCAAACTCGAACCATTTCAGACCGCCAAACACAAGGTTATCTATACACCAATCCGATTTCGCACATTCCAACACCTCACTGGCAGCCATAGCTGGGGTGCATCCTGCTTGAATTCACCCAAATGTGCAGATTAAGTGTAGCTTTTGAATTATACTTAATCAAGCGTGGTACAGACGTACAAAAGATTTGGGTAGGTTTTGGGTTGGAGGCCCCAGTAATGGCGGATCAATTCTGACCATCATTTGGCTGGTCGGATTTGTCTATAGTCGCAAAATCTATAGTAGTGGGGGGGCAGATCGACGTGAAATTGCCTCAAATTTACTGTCCAAACTTTATAGTTTGAGAAAACACACCAGTCTACCATGTCAATCATGAAATTCCATCACCTTCTTAATATAAGTACACTCCAAAAATGTTGAGTAAAAAAGTCACAGCTCTTAATGTTGAGTAAAATCTTAGTCAAAGTTGAGTAAACCTTACACAAAGCTGAGTATATTTTACCCAACAATGACTAAGATTTAGTCAACAATGAGTAAGGTTTACTCAACTTTGACTAAGAGTTTACTCAACATTAAGAGCTGTGACATTTTAACTCAAGATGAGTAAAATAATTTTTACAGTTTAGTGCATTTTCAAGTAGTCCACCCAAGTTTTTTTTATCCTTACGGCAGCTAGGAGAGTGGTGTATAACCTTCAGTTAGATTGACAGCATGTCACCCATCTCAATACAATTAAGATGCATTGATGATTTTACGGTAAATATGTCAGAAATAGCCTTTAAACACAAACAAATGAGTCTACTTTACAGATGATCTGAATTTTTACTTAACATCAAAATCGAGTATTGTTGATTCTAAATGATTGCTTCAATAACTTTGAATGTCTGAAATGATTTATACACATATTACATTTATCAATAAATAAATATGTTATACTAGAGTGGTGGGCCTGACGTTTCGATCCTAGCAGGATCTTCATCAAAGGTATATTGCAGCTTATTCCAACTGGACGTGACCGCTCTGTTGGGGTGACTTGTTGTGTCTAAAGGCGTTGTAGTTCAACGACATCACGCTTACACAGCTATAAGTTGTCAAAATGTTAGCTTGTACCGTCAAGTTCTACGACAACAAGTCCGTGGAAATTTTCTTCAGTAATCCTTATTTTCGAGTAGCTAATGTTGTCCTGCAGCTCAGACTACATAACAGATCCCTTCACGACACAAAAGGATGTAGCTTTAGCAAAAGATAGTCCAGGATGGAATATTCACTCCACCAGTCATCTATCGCAAATGTTCTCTTTTAGTTGAGCAATCAGCAAACTAGTCGGCCATTTCTCTGACATGTTTAACATGAAAAATTATGGAGCCATATCATCTTGAGTCCTATTGCAAGATCTTAGGCTTTATAAATTCTGATTAATACCCAGCATGGATTCAGGAACGCCTTTTACCCATAAAACACACTTGTCCTCTGCCAACACATTGATTGGGCCTCAGTTTTAGATGTGGGGCCAACTGATGTTATTATTATTTAGACTTCAGCAAGGCATTTGACAGAGTTGCATCATCGTAGGTTGTCAGCCAAGCTAGAGTACTATGGTAATCAGGGACCAACCAAAAAATGGGTTGAAGCTTTTCTTACAGACCACAACCAAGCCGTTTCAGTAAATGGTTCATTATCAACTGGGTTAGAAGAAAGTATTTAGAAGTATCATCAGGCTACATCGGGCTCAGTGCTGGGACGATGCCGATTTTATTTCTCTTATACATTAATGATATCCAAGATTCCCTGCAATCAACTGTTAGACTTCTTTGCTGAGACCAGTATTGTGTATCGTGAGACAACTAGCCCAGAAGATCATTCCATACTACAAATGACTGATAGGCTGCTTTCATGGTCCGATAAATGGCTCATGCAATTAATATCGGCAAGTGCGCAAATCTAGCAATCACTCGCAAAAGAAAACCAAGTCTGCACCAATACTCCATCTTTGGTGAAAACATTTCACGAGTTGGGACATGAGTATCTAGGTGTCACCCCAATTTCTAAGATCTCCGCTGGACCCTGGACAAAGCACTGCAACAAAGTTACCCAGAAAGCCCAACATACTCTCGGGCTACTGAGGCAGGACATTTCTCCGTGTACACAAGAAGTTAAAGCAAAGGCCTTTCAAACCTTAGTCAAGCCTCAACTGGACTATGCATGTGAATCCTGGAATCCATCAACCTTATCAGATATCCATCGATTGGAACAAGTAAATCGTCAGGGTGTCCGTTTTGCTGTGGGGGACTACCGTCGCACTTCTAGTGTTACACCTATGTTATCTAAATTATGTTGGGATCCACTTCACATCACCAGGCTTACTCAGCAAGCGTGTCTGTTCTACAAAATTCACTATGGGCTTCTAAACATCAGTGTACCTCCAGTGTTCCAATTAGCTACTTTTCATACAAGACATGACCATCATCTAAGTACTCTGTTCCACATAACGCTACAAATAAGTCAGGCGCGTAGCCAGCCCGGTGTTTCCGAGGGGGCAATTCCGGTAGGTGCAACAAATTTCCCGATCACAAGCAAAAATTTCCCGATCGCAGTGCAAAAGAATCCAAAAAGGGGCTGATTTAACATGAATGTTTGTGTCTAATTTCCCGATTTCCACTTAGATTTTTTCAGAGGGGGCACTCTGCCCCCCTTTGCCCCACCTGGCTACGCCACTGGTATAAGATTTCGTTTTAAAATACCCGAGGGTCATCAGAGTTTGGAACAGTTAACAACAAACACGGTCTCATCACCATCTACCCAGATTTTCAAGTCGACTGTGCACTTCAGAAATCCGGTTATGTCACCCTTACCGGGTGTCAAAGTTCTCTAAGTCACCCTCCAGGAGTTAGTTTTTTACTTGCACCTTTGTTTATTTTGCACCACTGGCCATCGACGCCACTTCTGCACGTCACACAGCACTGTATAGGCATCCCAGTTTGCAACGCAGATGCGAGAGGGATTACAGCACCAGTACCAGTACCAATATGGTGGGTGCAAACTGGTAACTATATAAATCCTAGTTCTCATACTGCTAAGATCTATTATCTCTACAGATCAAAGTGCTGGCAAAGTTCTTCCCATGTGTAAAGCAATTTTATACTTCACAGCTACATTAATTCCCAGTTGCATCATGCATAAACATAGCCTAAAATTGTCCAATAGGAAAGTACACTCATGGCAACATACCATTGTGTAATCCTTATTTACAACATGCCTGGAAAATCCCCCATCTATTTATAGCAATGCTCTCGTTAAGTATGCAAACACAACAGTATGTCTCAATATAACAATTAGAGAATTCCATTTTTCTTTTTCAAATTGTAAACGGGTTTCGGTGTTTCCCCTTCATTTAAAAAAGTTACACAGAAATATACTAAATCACAAAAATCCGGTTACTATACCATGTACAACCCCAAAATTGTGTTTGTGATTGTAGCCAGCATTTACTCCACAGTCCCTTGATTTTTCAATGCTGGACAAAAGACTTATGAAAACGACACTTATATGAACATTTGGGCGGACCTTAGCCAATAATTTCTGGAGGGTGTGCAAAAGGTCAGGTAGTGGCATTTTATAGAAATCCAATATAGCTGCCCACTGCCATCAAATTCATTCAAATGACCAAATTTTCTGCCTCTATATCCGGTTTTTTAAATATTGATATTTGGTTGACAATTTAAACGAAAATAAATAGAGGCGGAGGACCAGTTGGCAAGAGGTTTTCAGTAAGCTTGGTGAACATTATGCGTTACTTATTGCTCTTCACTATTGTTACGGTTAGCTTCCTATTAACTTCCTATTTAAAGAGACACGATGAGGAGATTTCCAGAAAGAAGCGCCCCCAATTTCCTCGAACCTATGGGTTTTATATATTGGGAATGCTTACAATGTATTATATCACACCCGAAGTGAATAAGCCGAATACGCCGTCTTTAGGTAATAAGAGGATGATTTAGTAGTTTCTGTCGTGGACGACAGAAAGTCAAGCATGGGTTTATGGGGACAATTACGATAGCAGGCAAGTTCAAAACAAGGTACCTGCACCTGTTTATCAAATAAACCTTCCAAACGTTCTCGGTAGGTGGTATAAAACAGATCCAGTAAATTATGGCGAGACAATTTCCTATAAGGTCATTAAATCTGTTTGGGCCATTTAATGAATAAAACAGTCATGCATGCTTAGGAATTTGGAGACGGCTGATAGCCAAGCTTTTAATATATCTCTCGTTGTTTGACAAACTGCCCCGTTCATTTATTGTTAAATGGTTTATGGTAAATAGATAACCAAGGAAAGCAAGCACACAAGCAACCTCATTTCGATTGGAATGTGAGAAATAGCCTGATGTGGGCTAACACAAAGGGCGCTCATCCAGCTACGCGCTAATTTTCCCCCAAATAGGTGATGCTTGTAAACGGTGCTCTACGATATGTTGTTATTAATATTCTTGGTTACATTTATTGCTCGCATTTCAAAGTAAATATTCAAAATATAAATAATATTAATACATTCACTACTGAAGATGTGGTATCTGTTTACATGGTTGATTTATAAAATTATTATAAAAAAATATGATAAACCATGTAAATCGGTTAACAGCTCTAACCAACTGGCCAAACAAGCCCGATTTAATAAAATTCTATTAAGCTCTTGCAACACTTGCGCGCGCTAACCAAAAATGCATCCCTGTCTAGCTGAAGAACTAAGTAGTAAAAAGCCTTCCGTTCGTAATAATAATAATAATTATATTATTATATTGGCTTTTATAAAGATACGGTATAATACTCATCTAGCAAAAGCTCGATTTCCCCAATATACGTTGAAATTATGTCGCTTTTCCATACAAAAACGGAAATTTCGCTCTTTGCACGGGTTTTTCGCCATTTCCGAGGAGAGCCTCGAACTAGCAGCAATTAGACTGTCCCACAGTCTCGGCTGTTTCGGATTAAGGGACATAGGTAATTGACATAAAATCAACTATTTTATTTGGAATTGCACTTTTTACAATAGTCGCACTCACCAACACGATGCATCCATGTGGATATACAAAACAAATCAAAAACTAAAAATCCTAAAAATTCAGGTCACAAGGCCCTCCCTGGAACCTTGGAAATCAGTCCTTTTAATACTGTGCTGACACCTTTTGACCCAATGGCCACTTATACGCCCTCATATGAACCAACTTGTCCACGGATTGACAAAATTCAAAATACCACTTGTGGATTTGGTTGACTCAGAGAGATTGTGTTTATTACCAGTAGTTTATACCACAGAACCTGAGAGGGGCTAGGCAGCAATATGAATGGGAGCCCTTACATAACAGTTCGATAAGGTTCGATTCTCACTAAACAAAATCCACGAAAGTGCAAGAGTGAATGGCACGTGTATATAAAACCCTTATTTATTCCAATACCAGTTCGAGGCTGTTTATTGCAGAATTTATGCAAAAATCGAAAAGACATTTTTTGGGTTATGTTAGGTGCACTGAGTGTGGTAACTCCACTTCATGAACGCTTATAGCTCAGGCATCCATGCATGTATTTCGCTGTTGACATGTTACTCCATATTTATTGCAAGACCTTGTTAGAATTATGTTTCTACTTTAACCTGGCATGTTGATTTCAGTTGTATAAAAATAGCTCTTTGACCTATGTACTGGCTAATATTTTTATGATTGGTTAGAGAATAAAACGTAAATCTTTCATTTTCCACACCCCTGCCCCGGAACTTTGATAACATACCTCACCCCCGGCTATACGAATGGACGAACAGATGGACCAAATAGGGTTTGAAACAATTACTCCCTTCTAGACTAGAATTTTGAAGTTATGACGGACATGTGTTGTTCAGACCGAGAGTGGGTTCGAGTCCGGCTGCGGCCTACGTGTTGTACACATGGGTAAAGCACGTTACCTCATTGCCCCTCTCTTTCCAAGGAGTGAAAATTACAATCAAGTTCTAATAGGTTGAAATTATATTCTGTTGTACTCCTTGTGGCAGGAAAATAAATTGTAAAACGCATTGATGTTAATTATTTGAGATTTATATAAAGGTGCTGTTTCGATTTAAGTGAATCGTGTTCTTTACTTGTTACGAGAGGCCTGGAACTTCATTGAACTACCCACAGGTTTCGTGGGAACCAACATGCGGTTTTGATGATAAAAGCGAAATGCATAAGCAAACCTATTTATCACTGTAGTAAAATATTGATGGTTAAGCATTTAAACGGCAGTTTTTGGTTTCGGCCTATGCAAGGAAGCGAGTTGGAGGCAAAAGTTCAGACCAATGAGGAATTAGCATTTTATCTGATATCAAATTGATATACTTCCGATTAAAATCAGGGGATCTCAAAAGCATATTATGCATTATGGAATACATGACAAGAGAAGATTTGAAAAGTTTTTCGGTAAAGTAAATCTACAAGCTCCACTATTCATCCCCGAGGAACAATCTGGACAACGTTTTAAATATCAGCACCCCCCCCCCTGGCTATTAACGGCAGGTGTCATATAATACAATGTCCGTGTGACTGAGTGTCTTACCACCCCCGGGGGGGGTTATTGGATTTTGGTCGCGCGTACCCATGCTCGTTCACAAAAAAATAGGGACTAGCTGCAAATGAGGGATACCGCTAGGGGTATCAAATCACAATTAATCAATGTTCTAGTCCAGCTAGGGGTATCAAATCGTTGTGATTGTGACTGGTTCAATGACACAAATAGGAAAATGAACTAAACATATCAGCAAAATAACCAGGGGTGTATTTTTTCTTGCAGTAGCACAAGTGTCATTTTTACTTGGTATATTTAGAATACTTTAAAAGTAATTCTTTTATCACGTATTTAGAACAGGTCCCGCCAAGGGGTATAATCTCACCGCAAATTGGTCCCGTAAGGGGGGGATATTTTCACTGAAAACTCGGCAAAAAACTGGTCGATTAGGGGTATATTTTCACTGAAAAATGGTCACGTTAGGGGTCAACCTTCAGAACCCCTCGGAACGGAGAATGGGTACCAAACAACACCCTGAGAACCCTTCCCCGGTGGAGGTTGTACCACCCATTGTCTATGTGTTCTCATGAGTGCTGTATGCATTATTTGTTTCAGCACTGTACTAAATGGCCTCGTTACAAGGTCACAGTTTATTCGTGACATGTTGATATGGGTAGCTACGACACTCTTAATGGGGGACACTCAGTTTCTTTACACCGGTAGACCTTATAAAAAAACACATTGTGAAGTATTCTTAGGTCAATACACAATTCGTGTTAGTATCAGATCGAATAATTATAAACGAAATATATAAATAGGAAATTATTACGTATATACCATTAGTAACGATGGTAACTAATTATCTCTGTTTATCATTGTTTGGGGAACGTGCAGATAATATAAAAATAATTTTCGTCATTGTTAACAAGAATTGCAAAATGCCTACGCAATTTGACAAGGTATTTTGCTTCGTGATGCTGGCACTTTTTTGCTTTGTTGTGGCCGCCAACTATGCTGGAAGATCCACTGTGCAATCAGTTGTCATGGTGTATGTATGGATCTATGATGTATGGATGGGTGTTGCTTCCAAAAAGGTCAATCTAAAACTGTAAAATCTGATCTTCTCTCTCTCTATCCTCTTTGGAGAACCCAAGCCGAATTGATGAGGACTTTGTGTGTGGGTAGTAGTGGACCAAAGTATTACCCATGCAATCTCATTTGTTAAACGGCATATTAATGAGTCATGTACGTATATTTGATTTGGCATAACTAAAACGGAAACCCACCGAAACAAACGTCCGCCTTCAACAAAACTTGGTAAGTGCTGAGCACAAGTATTATGCATGCTAATCTGCTGTTGTAAACTTTGAAATTTAAAGACACTATTTGATCAATCCAAAAGGAAAAAGAGTTATTGCTCCAACTGAAGAAAAATATTGATAGAAAAAAAAAGAAAACAGCATTATCAAAGATATTAAATCGCAATCAACTTAGTGTTGTAGTGAGTGTCCGTATGGAAAATACAAGACTGAAATACTCGATTGGTCCTTATAGCACTATTTTGGTCCAATCACTTGTAGGGGTATTTTAGGATACCATAATGGTTACAAACATGCAAAAGTTGATTTTTTTTACGATTTTTTAAAGAATTTTATTTAGCAAAATCACTGATATCGGCTGATGCGTTTATTTGCATATTTGTTCGGGTTCACTAAACACTAAAAGGGTCAACTTCAGGCAAACCCAATTCCGAATTCGATGAGACTTGGTATTGGATAGTAGTGGACCGTAAGTTGACCCATGCAACGAGCATTGCTAAATGTACATATTAATGAGCTTATTTAAATATCCATTCTGATTGTTCAATACCTAAAAAGGTGACCCTCTACCAGAACCCAATATCGAATTCAACAAAAAGTAGTATGTTGGTATGGAGTTGCTGCACAAGTATTATCCATGCAATCTGCTTTTGCTGGAATTGATATAATGAGCTCATTTGCATATTATTTTGATGGCTAATAACAACAAGGATCAACTTCGGTACCCAATATCCGATATCGCTGAGACTTGCATGGTATGGAGGGGCCGGGAAGGGGGGGGGGCACTGTATTCAAACGGAGGATATGATGCGTGAACAGGACAACACTAAAAGGTCCCTTTCCAACAGGCGATGTACGAGCGTACAAACAGCACAAAAATGAAAGGAAAGGTTAAGTTTTTTTTAACCTTGAAATTGATGTACGTGTTTCGGGTATCAATACTCAAAATAAAATCATCAAAATATTGTAAAGCAAGCAAAAAAGGGTATATTGCGTATATTAACGCCACAATGCATGCTTACTTGTTTAGGATACAAAAAACTGACAAAAAACTTGATAGGTAGCAAAACAGACAAAAATACTTGATTAGGGTGCATTTTGTAAGTCATGTTCACGCATCAATATTACCGTTGAATCCACTGCCCCCCCGGGAGTGGGTCACGTAGTGGACCAAGTTTTGACCATGCAATCTTGCATTGTCAAAGGTGCCTATTAATGAGGCTCATTGCATATCTATTCTGATTGTATTTTAACTAAAAAGGTTAACCTCCACCAGAACACAACAGTCGAATACCATTAAAAATTAGTTTGTGTAGTGCGGATATATGTTTTATCCGTGTATTGCCTTGCTACAAAAATTGTTTTGATCGCTAATGACTACAGGTCAACTTCTCCAGAAATCAATGTCCGAATTTAATGAGGCTTATCCTCGATCAAGATCAAGAACTAACAATCCACGACTTATTAAAAGCTATCGGGGTAGAGTGCTTCAAAATATGCCTTATCTATCCAAGTTTTTAAAAGCAAAATCGATATTGACGATAGCACAAAGACCATATGGATAAGCCATAAAGGCCTAACGTTGCCACAACGCGTTGCGCGAAAAGTAAGCAACGCGTTGCAAAAATTTGACAACGCGTTACGGTGTTGGCATTAAATGATATTTTCTTGACGGATTTCAAAAAAATAGACCCACCAACGCGTTGCAAAAGTATCTAGCAATGCGTTGTAGAAACTCACATCGCGTTGCAAGCTTTCACAACGCGTTGCGAATTCAAAACGCGTTGAGAGCTTTACAACGCGTTGCGAAGATCCAAAGACAAAAAGGGTCATAAACGTATTGCCGCACGCGTTTTTTATAAACCTTATTTTTACAAGAATTGAATGAAAGCTTATTTTAGACATTAACTTTTTACACTTGGCCCAGATGCATGTTAAAACTATTCTTAGGCTTTAACTATTATCTATTTAGTTTCAGGGGCCATAAGCATATTTCTTATATGAATAAAACATTAAATACTTGAGATCATTTTAATTAATTGGAACGCTTAATGGGGTTCCGGGGTGTTAATTGGAAATAGTGTTACTGGGGTACAGCGGAAGCTGTTGCAATTTTGCCTCATGTATACATTTCTTTCAAAAAGAATGAATTTCCAAGGTGATATTTAGGAAATTCAGGAATTTAAAAAAGCTCTAAACCATGCTATGAATAAGTTCATTAAATGAACCAAGTGCATATACCGCCTTTCCTAATATGCTCAATTTTGAGGCCTTTGATTTTGATTGTTTTTTCAAATAATCAATGAGGTTAATGAGCTGAAATGGCTGGAATATTATGAACGGGGTCACTGACCCCGTTTTGCAAGAAATCTGTCCCCGATAGCCCTTGATATCATGAATGGTCGGTAGGAGCAGGTACGTCACTTTTTATGAGCGCCCTGCCCTTCACCGGTGGTAAACACACGATGTAACAGATAACGCCATGGCATAAACAGACCGCTTTTGTGCAATTTTGGCCAATAATATGGTCCTGGACCATATGTCACTGGAAGCATTGCAATTTGAATGCACATGCCCAGGAGCATATGGCAAATTGCTCCGGAGCAGTATTGATTAGAAATTTTTTCCAGATTATTTATGAACTCATGAGCAATTGATAATGCTCCTGGAGCATATTTAAATGAACATGCTCCAGGAGCAAATAGAAAATAGGCTCCTGCGAGCAGTTTGACTAGAATATTTCCCCAGAAATATTTATGCCTTTTGCATGGACCATATTCAAATATGGTTCTGGACCATCTGGTCCGGGCCATATTATAGGGCAAAAATCGCAACACAAGCTAACCGATGAGATGCAGGCTGTTTAGTCTAAGTACAGTGGGCAGTCAGTGTGACATTGCCATTTCACAAGCCGGATTTTTGACTAAAATTTAAAAAACAAACAAACAAAAAAACTTATTAGCCATGACCAACAATTTTATCGTGTAGCCAAGTGTAGCTCGAAACATCAAAGCCTTGTCCCCCGTACCTCTTGGAAAAAGCGAAAAATGCAGTGCGATAAATCAAAGGCAAGGGCCGCCAAGGGCGGCTGCCGAATTTTGACTCGACCTGTCTGATTAATTCCTTCTTGTTGATCTATAAATACAAGCTTAAAAAAACAACACAAAAGGGCATATTTTTAATTTATCGGAAGAAAATGGATAAAAGAACATAAATAATCACACAAACAAACAGACCAATGACTGGGGCAAATGCACTCACTCCCGGTACAGCAGGCGTTGACTTCCACTCGCCAATAATGATGATGATTCGCGCGAAGGTTAGTCTTCATATAGGGTTTTATATGCACTCAAACATGGTCAATACGACGGACGATATAATTTTCAGCGTTTCATATGAGACTACAGAAGCAAAACGATTGTGAACGATACTAACATTTAACGAGATCGGCCCACAACAATCGACCTAATCGGAAAGTACCCAATCGAGGACATTAAAGTTCACGATTGGGGTGGGTCACATAGGGTAGGTCACAGGGACCGGGTCACAAAATGGCCATACACGCATTTACACACTCAAATAACCTACTCAAAAATCGATAGGGACGTTAATAAGAGGTTAAAGAATCCAGGTATTTGTAGGCTAAACTTTGGAAGTGTTTCCATAACTTTATAGTACATGAAATCATAGACTGTATTCATTGATATTAAAACCACAAAGGTCACATACCGGTCAAAACAGGGTGCATGGCGTGGGAAACATGTACTGCGGTCCGGTAAGTACGTAATCCTGTTTCTA
>JAMKCH010027296.1:0-19212 GCA_023653785.1 Ophioderma brevispina | reverse complement strand
AGTTTTTGACAAGTTTATCACAAATTGGATGCTTTTATAATATTTGGGCATTGTAAAAAATTCTATAGCAAGCCAAAATGGTGTAGGCAGTGTACTTCAACATGGGTAGCATTATTGCTACGCTAAACAGGGAATTTGAAACATCCAAATTAATAACGATAACGATGCAGGCCGTGTTTTTTTTTTAATATTCAGAATTAAAAAGTAGTTCTCGTATTCCCCTTATTTTCCTTTTTACATCAAAAACAACAGTCTTAAGTACAATTAAAATGTTAGCAAACATTTAAAAGAATTCTTGTTTAAGTAAACTTGTTAAAATCAACCAAAACAACAACAAAACATTTTTATTTAAATTAAAATCATTAAAAACCATAAACCAAAGTAGGCCTACAAGTAAAATAAAAATATTTTAAAAGGATATCTTCTAACTTTCTTGGGTTTTTATTAATTAATCATAAACAAAAAAAAAGAAAACTGAAGTAAAAATTAAATGCGAAAACATTTAAAAAGAATATCGTGTTTTAAAAAGAAACACCACCACAAATGTGGCCCAAGTTTTTTTTACTGTTTAATATATTTTCCTTCGATCAAATGTGACGGTCATTAGACTAGACGCCAATTGCCGTACAAATTTTTGGTCAACTGCCGTAAATATCTGCCGTATAAGTTTGCCGTCGACTGTCAGCCGCTGCTGAAAAAAAATCGCACTTAGGCGAGCAATTGCATGGGGGGGGGAGGGTCGTCCACTTCCGTCGCTGATTGGCAAAGCGCCTGACGATTATGGTTGGCCAACTCCGCTAGAACTTGGGTTCATCCCGCGGATTCGAAGTTAGCCAATCACCAGTGGTGTTCGAGTACGTGGGGTAATCTATAATTGTTACGTGTGTTGCGCTTTATTCCGTAGAGTACAAGCACGCAAGGGAGTGGAAGCCCATTCAAAACCAGTCGTCCGTGCCGGGCGCTGGACATGTTGAGTATTGCACGGAATAATTATTAGTTTGGGTGCTTGTATAACCACGAATGTCAACTCGATACAAACAATCCGGCAAAATATCATTTGTTGGAAGTTGGGTGCTATTGGGTGGTTAATTTTGTCCTACCCATGGTCACACAACGAATGAAATGAACGTCAGTCGTCTTGATTTAATAACCCCGCCTCAAATGAATACTCTTTTCACCTAAGCGCGCATTGTCATTATGAGAAAAAAGAGTATCTGAGCACAATGATCCAGGTGCCCTATTTTTACACCTGTCCACCTAACACATACATCAATTGTATCACTACCGATTTAGGGGATCTGCAAAGCGGCACCCACAGTATGTGGAAGAAGCGGAAAGGCAGCCATGCTTTCTATTGTTGGTACTCTAATGTTTTCTTTGTGGTCGGCAAACCTGCGACACGATGAATTTCTAAAGATGACGTACGGTTTTGCCTCTCTATCTATAGAGGAACCTCTTTTGGATGCACGTGTGAGTTTATGGGCTCGAATCTCAATGCTAATTGGTCATTCGACCCGCGTTGTTCGACATACGTATTTGCGGTGCAAGCCAACGATAGACGATATCTAAATGTCAGTCATTTACTAGGCAGTATTATACACCGGGCACAAAAAGTTATCTCGGCATGTTTTCAAATTATAATATCTATATAAAAAAAATAAAAAATTTTAAAGTTTTCGAAATAACAATGTTATTGTTTAGGTCTTGCTCTTTCAATTTAATACCTGGCTTGTAAAAAGCGTGCAGAAATGGCTGAGATAGAACGCCCGAAGACGCAAACCCCCCAAAACCAAAAGTGTGCAGTTTTTTATATTTTTCAATGGGCATTGCATGTACTGGGATCACGACGACGCGGACCACAATCAATATTGCAATAGGCTTTCTCGCTCAGTCAGTCGGAAACCTCTTTGTTGTAAAATCAATACACCTTATTATTAGCGTTGTACCACAGAAAAGGGACAGGACCATTGAAAAATCACAAACTGCAACTTTTGGTTTGGGGAGTTTACGTCTTTCAGGCACGCTCGCCATTTAATGCACAGTTGTTTTTACAAGCGAGGTATTACATGAAAGAGCAAGGACATAGGCAACAAAATTATATTTCGAAACTTTTCAAAATGGTCGACTTTGCACTACTGAGCGAAAAACATGCGAATACTTTTGTGCCAGGTGTATAATCGTCGGGCGCGCAGTTTACGGAAATGGTGTCATACAACGCTGCGCACCTTGCGATTGCTAGTATATCATGGCTCAATCAACAAAACTCTAGCATGCCCAAGCTACTTGACGCAGCCAGTTGACTTCATTTCAACTCATTCGCTTTCAGCGATATTTTCACGTTGGAAGCAGATAGATAACAACCCAACGAGCATTTATCTAGCCCTATTTCTTTTCATCATTCTAATTGTGCTTCGTTTGTTCAATTGTTCATTATCTTTCCGTAACATCGGTCAAGCCGTTCTTCTTCTTGCGTGAGGCAGCAACTAAATATGTCTAACGGTGGAGCCTGCGCACTGTTAGTGGTTGAGGTTTGAAGAATCTAGTCCACCGGTGGAACGAAAGGTAGGCACGCATGAGAATGTGATCCGCAGTCTGGTGATGGATAAACCTGTGGATGGAGATGCCGCAGCCCCCATCGGTGCATATTGCATGGACGCGACAGTCAAAGACCGTTATTTAACCTATGAATATTCATCAGAACGTTATTTTTTCCGAAAGTGGTCTCTGGACACTTCTGAAGAAAAATAACGGTCTGATGAATAGTCATGATTAAACAATATAGGACAATTGAACAAAGGATAATTCTAGAAACACTACAAATGAAAGAAATAAACAATAGTGAAAGAACTGATAACTCAATATAATAGCTCATTGTGAACATCAGAATACCATCTACTTGTTAGCTTATCTGTCCATTTCGATTCAGCCAATTGATTGTAAGTCATGCAAATGTCTTCTTCATTATTTTAAAGGGACAATCGAAACATTCTGCTCTTTTATTGTTGAAATAAACAACCGTGAAAGAACTGGTGACTCAATAGAAAAACTTATTGTGATTGTAGGATTACCATCTGCTTGATGGCTAATATTTCGACTATGAATCAGCATCGAAAAGACAATTTCAACAGTTTGCTTTCATTTTAAAATGGTTAACAATTGAACAATTACTACCCGTAACACCAGATCCTTGAATACGGGATTTAAAAATAAAATTGAGGGAGAAGCGTATAAATATTTTTTTCTAAAATTATAGAAATCAGTTCTACGTTTGTTCTTACGTCTAGTATGTTCACATTTTCTAGAAAATGATCTCATCTCAACTTTTGCCGCTGAATGTCAGTAACTAACGGATGTACACCATGATTCATTGACTCCAGCAAATAATGGGGCTATTGATAAATCCGCTCGGTATGCAGAAGACCAAAAACTTAAGATTCCTTTTTCATCTGGAACTGCAGAGCCATTGTTATTATCAATGCAGCTGAAAATATTTCAGGTGTTATAACACGACGCCGATTTAGATTAAGCTATTTTTCATGATGTGGAATACAAATTACCTGTCCTCTTTCACGAATAAATAAAGTTAGATATTCTACTGTGTGTTCAATTAACTTATATTTTTAATTTTATTCGAAGGCGAAACGAAGGTAAACATAAATCATGAGAGAAAAGCTGTTAGGCAAACTGTGACCTAACATCTTTATGCAGAACCAAACCCGTAACTTACGGGTTTGGTTCTGCACAAAGAGGTTAGGTCACAGCTTGCCAAGCAACATTTCTTTCATGATTTTTTTTCATCCTCGTTTCCTTTTTGAATAAATGATGGTCAAAGTTATTGAACTTCCAGTAGAAGCTCGAGTTTTATTTTATTTTATTTATTTATTTATTCAAGCTTTCTTTAAGCAGGGTAGCACCTTCAGTGACAAGAGCACTGATTTCCAAAGAGGCCTTGCATTTACAGAATGAAACTGTATACATAAATACTATATAAACATTGATCACAGCAGCCAGCAAAGTCTTCCCAAAGTCCCGCTGTGCATGGATTACACCAACATCAGGTCACGCACTGCTGCCATTTCAAAACACAGACATTTACTTCGCATTTCCCAAGAAAAATCGATGACCGTGTAGGAATTTTTTGTCTAAATTGGTTCCTTTTATACCACCCGAAACCGTTCAACAGAAAACTTCTAACCGGTCACATATTTTTGTTTTAAAACCTTATAATTAAACCCGAATATCAAATTTCCACAGACGCCTACTAAAGTCTGTTGTAGAGACTCTTATTGAACAATGACACTCATAACAATAGCTCAGCGGGATGTTGTCGGCTGCTGTGAACATTGATGGGAAATTGCAGATAATACTACAATACAGTGTGAATATAAATACCTATAATGATATAAAAAAAATCAGAAAACATAGCAAAATATAAACGATATGCTTAAGTAGAATTTACAAATGCTGTTGCTTTAAGCAGTGATAGACTCATTGTATTATAGTTACAGCGGATAATTGCAGGAAGACTGTTCCATGTTTTGGTTGCTCTCATATGGAAAGTACGTTTGCCTGCATTTAAATTCCAAGATGGTCCATACAAAGAGTTGGTGGTTTGACTTCTGGTGCCCTTAAAATGAACCGAGTGCATGAAAGTGAATGGAGAACAAAGGTATACCGGGGCAAGACCTTTAACACATTTGGAAATAAGCATTAACATTTAAATATATACCCTATCATTAAGTTTGTTCCACTGTAGTGTACACATCATATCTTTAACAGGAGTTATGATGTCAGCTGATAAAATTATACGTGCTAATCTATTATGAAGAATTTGAAGTGAATTAAAAAGGTCATTAGTGCAGTTTGACCAGGCAGGGCTGCAGTAATCAAAATGTGGCATGTCAATAGAATTAGCAAGCATAACCAGAGTATCCTTTGGAACATAATATTTAAGTCCTCTAATAACACCACACCGCTTAGAAATACATTTAGCATATGATTGATATGGTCAGAGTTCAGGGACATCAGAGGATCAAAAAATACAAAAACAACCGAGATATTTAAACTGGTAAATTCCTTTCTAAAATTATTGATCGTGCAAATCAGACAATAAGCCCCTATACCTCTGTACAGGGACTTGTGACTCAAAATAAGTTAGCACTGTAAACTATAAAAATATTTTTTTTACTTTTTTTATTTTTTGAAAAATTCTGTTAAATGAGAAAGAAAACTTATAAATAGTTAAACCCTGTTAACAATTTGAAGTAATACTAACAGGGTTGGTTGAATCCCACGCTCAGAGCCGATATTATTGCCATAATAGCAGTTTACTGCAGATTCCGATTCTTGAGATTTTGACTTGATTTAATGTCAAAATATTGAAACAATAGGCATGCAATTTGTATAAATGACCTACTAAAATAATTGTTAGATGATAGGGACTATGGCAGCTAGGTAATAAAATAGGCCTACCATATGAAAAAGGTGTTATCTCGGGTTTACAACATATTGATGTGTGCTGGTATGTTTTGATGCCACCAAAAGCCTTGCAACAACATTCCGTCCGTTGAAACCTTATGCTGACGAGTTCCAGGCTTGTTCTTCAACCTTAGATAATAAAAAAAAACTTTCCCTTGAGCCAATCACTAATTTTTGACATTAGCAAGTATGTTTCCCAACAAAGAAATGAAACGTTTTGAACTAGTGTTTACACAAGCGACTTATTTGGGGCGGAGATCAGAAAAAACAAGTGGACTAGCACAATAGGAATTATGCGGGAACTTGCAGCTTTTGTAGCGTGTTTTTCAATGGTAAATGAGCCAAAGAAAGGTTGGAGGGAATCCTAAAAAAATTATAGAGGGAGTGTAATAGTGCCCACTATCAAATGCTGTAAGGCTGGTGAAAGTGCACATACCAGACTGAGGAACACGACGCCAGAACTGAACTTTTATAATTTTGGAGAATTTATTAGGAAAAATTATGTGCCATCTTTGAAAACCAAATGATATCTGCCCGCTGGCCTAATACACGCAAACCTGTAAACAATTTTAAAGAGAATTCCGGAGTGAAACGTTAGGAAGATTCGTGGGGTAGAGTATGATGTATTGGACCAAGACCGAACAAGCTCTGAGCATCCGAGGTGGGATATCGGGTTGTACGAGTACCTGATGTTATGTTCATCATCTTAGTGTGACTTGCCTGTCAGCCCAGGGCTAGTGATATCATTCATTGGTGTTGGCATACTTTTAAAAGGCATGCAGGCATAATTTCACACAAGAAAAAAAAACCCACAATGTGGACACAAGTTTTTTTTAATGTTTAACGATATTTTCCTTCTATCAAAGTGTGACTTTCATTGGGACTAGACTGCCGCTTGCCGTACAAGTCTTTGGTCCACTGCCGTAAATATCTGCCGTATAAGTTTGCAGTACTACTGCAGACGCTCGCCGGAAAAAAAAAAAAATCGCACTTAGGCCTAAGCAAGTGCAAGGGTCGTCACTTCCGTCGCTGATTAGCAAAGCGCCTCGACGATATGGTTGGCCAACTCCACAGAACTTGGGTTCATCCCGCGGATTCGAAATTAGCCAATCGCCATGGTGTTCGGTACGTGGGTTTTCTATCATTGTTACTTGTGTTGCGCTTTATATTCCGTAGAGTACATAGGCACGCAATGGGGTGAAGCCCATTCAAAACCAGTCGATGTCCGTGCTGGGCGCTGCCATTTTGAATATATTGCACGGAATATTATTAGTTTGGGTGCTTGTATACACACATAATGTCAACTCGATACAAACAATCCGGCAAAATATCAGTTGTTGGATGTTGGGTGCCATTAGGTGTAAATTTGTCCTACCATGGCCACACAACGAATGAAATAACGTCAGTCGTCTTGATTTAATAAACCGCCTCAAAGAATACATCTTTCTAAGCCGCATTGATTATGAAGAAAAAAGAGTATCTGAGCACAATGAGCCAGGTGCACTTAGTTTTACAAATACTGGCCACCTCTAACACATACATCAATTTGTATCCTACCTAACCGATTAGTGTATATGCAAAGCGGCACCCACAGTATGTGGAAGAAGCTGGACTAGCAAGTGGACTAGCACCCTAGGATTTATGCTGGAACTTGCAGCTTTTGTAGCGTTGTTTTTTCAATGGTAAATGAGCCAAAGAAAGGTGGAGGACTCTAAAAAAATTATAGAGGGAGCTGTTAATAGTGCCCACTATCAAATGCTTGTAAGGCTTGAAATGTGGCACATGCCAGACTGAGAACACGCGCAGAACTGCTTTTTTAATTTTAGAGAATTTATTTAGGAAAAATTATGTGCCATCTTTGTAAACACGCTGAGATCTGCCCGCTGGCCTAATACACGCAAACATGTAAACAATTAAAGAGGGATTCCGGAGTGAACGTTATAAATTCGTGGTAATCTGAATGTTTGGGAACAAACCCAGAAAGTCCTGAGCAATCCGGATATCCGGGTTTGTACGAGTACTGATGTTATGTTCAACATTTAGATTGACTTGCCGTCAGCCAGGGCTATGATATCTTCATTGTGTGTTTGGCATACTTTTTCAAAGCATGCAGGCATAATTACTTCACACAATTGCTTTTTGTATGCGTTAATCTACCTGGCACTGTCAGATCAATATCTTGAAACAGGTCTATAGAGAACAATACCTATATATACCCATATCTACCATGAACCTTCTTAATTTTTCACTCCGGAGTCACTCTTTAAGGGTATGCAGTGAGCACTGGAACATATACACAGATATACTTTTCACGCATTATTAAATGGTAATTTAAAATATTTTGTTCGTTACAACACACACACACACCTCACCACCAACTCGTATTTACACACAGACACACACACACACACACACACACACACACAAAAGCAATGAAAGCAATCATATCGACAGCGAAAGGATAAGAAAGTACATACCAGGATCGTTATAAAGATCTAAAACGTTCCTAAACATGGACGGTAGCAACTTTTCTAGTATAGCCAATGTGTCTTCATATTCTTCTAAAATACCAACAAAAAGAAAGTTTCTTCGACATTGCGGATGCTGTTTCTATGCCCACTCCACCGCGGTGTCTAATTAATAAAAGAAACATTTATTACTATTATGTTGTTTGTTGTTGTTGTTGTTGTTGTTGTTGTTGTTGTTGATATTATTTGTTGTTGAAACATCTGAATTTGTTGTAATGATTTTTTGAAAGAAATCTTATATATCAGTTTGTTCCTGCTGTTTTCTCAACTTGTTTTGTTTTTTTACGTCATCAGCCGACGGCTTCAGCACAACACATCATTAGCTGATGACGACTATGGTATCAGTCGAAAGATCTCCTACAAATTGAGGTGTGTTTCATGTTTGGTGATGTTAGAGTTTATACTCAACTTAATTGTAATGAATTTTAAAATTTCGGAACAGGCTGAACTCTTAGCTTCAAATGTTGTCATTTCTAACGTTTGGAGCAGGCCTTGAGAAGATCTGTGTAGATCAACAGGGCTTTTAATCACAAGGAAATTTCTACAGCCTCTTCAATTGTTTGCTACCATTGTTACATGGGGATAGGATGATTACTGCAATGATTCTGCTTGATGCGTGGTTATTTTTCGCCTATTTACTTAAGCACGTAGTCTGTGCATTATTATGTTTACCTCAGTTACATTTTAATGTGCGAAACGTCCCTGGGAATTTAATGGTTTGTTTTTCTAAAACAGTTTTTCAGTGAGCACATTGTTCACATTGGTACTTTTACAAAAGTGCACCGTTCTACCAAAGGAGGGATTTCCTACCCGTGGACACTTCATGCCGCGGATCCAGGGAGGGGGCGGAGGGGGCCGCTCGCCCCCTGTAATCTGCAAATCTTGCAAAATCAGCCCTTTTTGGAAGCGTATGGACACGTTTTCAGCCTTTCATAGCCCCCCCCCCCGGTAATTTTTTACTTTTTTTTCAAATCCTGGTCCGCCCCTGCAATTGGTTGGTTGGTTTACGAAAAACTTCTTTCACAGAACTAAGTGAGTTATATAGCATATAGGGTACGAGACAGAACATTCTCGCGAAACCCCTATTTGAGCCGATTTTAACCATTTCTTACCCCAAAAAACCCCCCTATACCCCCAATCCTCCAACAATAAAGTTCGCAAACCATCTGAAAATCTGACATTTTAGCCAAATTACAGCCTAGTTGGTCTGTAAAATAACACTGGATACCATCAGCTTAAGTGGCATGAATGGTGAGAAAAAAATAATGTGGAGCTATGAAAAAAATTTCATGTGTGTTATAATAACAACAAACTAAGGGATTAACAACAACCATACCACCACACACCTGTGCAAGGATTTGACCTTAAATTACCCCGCTGACCCTCAATGACCTTTTAAAATTTTGGAATTGAATATTGACCCCATTCACTAGGTTTGATGACCATACAACCATGTGCAAGGATTTAACATTGGATGACCTCCGCATACCTTGAAATGACCTTAAAAATTGTTTGGTACTGACTGTTGACTACAACCCCCAAGTTTAAACCCTCCTACTACATATTTAGTAATTTGACTTTAACTGACCTCGCATGCCTTGAAATGACCTTACCAAATTTTTGGTACTGAATGTTGACCCCCCCACCATTTTTCATCCCCTGACATCAAATTTATGATTTGACCTTGAAGTGACATTCGCATGACTTGAAATGACCTTAAAATTTTTACCACTGAATGTTAACCACACCCCCCAAGTTCATCCTCCTACTACATTAGTGATTGACCTTGAGACCTCGCTGAACTTTGCAATGACCTTAAAAATAAAAAAAATATGGCACTGAATGTTGACCACACCACCAAGTTTCAATCCTTCTACCACATATTAAGTGATTTGACCTGGATGACCCCACAGAACAACTCTTCTGTGGTGACATTATGACCCACCAGGACAACTCTTCTGTGGTGACCTTGGATGACCCCCACAAAACAACTCTTTCTGCGGTGACCTTATGACCCCACAGAACCACTCTTCTGTGGTGACCTATTACCCCACATACAACCGTCTGTGGCGACCTTATGACCCCCCATAACAACTCCTCTGTGGTGACCTTATGACCCCCAGCAGAAAACAACTCTTCTGTGTTGACCTTATACCCCCCAGAACAACTCTTCTGTGGTGACCTTATGACCCCCACCGAACACCTCTTCTGTGGTGTACCTTCTGACCCCCACAGAACAACTCTTCTGTGGTGACCTTATGACCCCCTCATAACAACTCTTCTGTGGTGGCCTTATGACCCCCACATAACAACTCTGTCACCTTATTGAAACCCACAGAACAACTCTTCTGTTAAGTTTTTCGTGTGAACTCTGGCATGTTGACAGGAATTTGCAGTTTTTTTTTAGAGTGGCCCCCCAGCCATGGGGCCCCCATTATTTATCAATTTTGTCAATATACCACTTTTTTATTTAATGATTCTTGGCACACTGCACAAGTTGTATTTTTGCAATTTAATTTGTTCACCCATTCGAATGATACATAGTTTCATTGAGTGAAAATGCTCTATCATTTCTTGGTGTCGGTTTGGATGTGATTTCTAATTCCGGTTTCAACGACCCCTTTCACACACGCATGGATCGGTTTAAGTTACAAGTGTAATGTTTAATGCTTTACATCGTGTTATGGTCTTCTAAGCCACCTTCAGATGCCGTCCCACGTTGTCGAATCATTAATGTACAGCTTATCGCCAATAGTTAGAAAGTGGCATGCATGCCACTTTTGCCGGCAGTAGATTTCTATCGAGTTGAAATAATGATAAGCTTACTGAGGATTCTATTGAATGCCCTGCGCGTTTGCCCATTTCTCCTTCATGTTAACCCTGTTAGCAACAACAGCAGCAGGTAAGTTTCCTAATTCCGGTTGTGTGGCTGAGATTAAATACAATACCTCACCATCTCTTGGAAGAAGGTGTATTTCTACGTTGCCCTTAACAGACCATGGTATTCAATTTCGTACATCATCTAACAAATCTACATTTAGCCAAATTAGCCTAGTGTCCTGTAAAAAACACTGAATACACCAGCTTAAAGTGCAGTGCTATATGGACCTTTTGAAATGCCCGGCTGAACTGTTATTCTTTGCAGCCATTCATTTTCAAAAGTCTAAACCATATTCATCCTACCACAACAGATATGGTTTATTAATTTTATCTTTGCTAGCCATTCAATTTTAATTAACCATTGCCTAAGGAGCTTGCCATTTTCTTTGTGTCAACATGTTTTGTTAAGACACAACAGCATATCAATCATAACACTTTCAGTATAACTATTGTCCTGCCATGAGCCGAAGTTACTCACTATTGACCTAATACACATGCCATACAAAGAAGGCCCGACGCAGCTATATTCTAAAAATACCTACCATTTCCGTCTACAGGTTATTTATTTATTTTATTATAGAGCTTTGGCTCCTACTATTATGATAATGAATTGGTGTAGTGTACGTGACCTCTTATTTTAAGAAGCCCTGATGTATTGCATGATGAACCTTTGATACCTTGCCTCAGGCATGGTAATTGTTAATTCCCTTGTGTATTGTCAAGATATAACGCATGAGCAAAAGTGTTGCACATCGGGGTATTAGACAGCTTATTTTTAAACCAAGACAAACTAAGCTGCGAGTCATGTCGGCACCTTGTGCGGGATATGTAATTTTGGAGTTGTACTTACCTAAATACTGGAATTCGTGTGTTGTATGTGGATTCGTGGAAAAGGAGGATATAGGATATAGGTACACAGACATTTTAAACAGAAAATCAGTCCTGGTCACTACAATCTACTAAAACAAATGTATCATACCACCCACTTGCATGCAATTTCCTAACACTGAGATTAGGTATACCCAGACAGAATAAAATGTTGTAACAGCTATAAAGAAACTTTCAAATGTATTACAATACGAAAACAGATTAAATTAAACAAAAGTCTAATCTATGGATCTTCTCGTATGATTCATATACCCTGGAGGTTGAAAGGGAGATCAGCTTCTCTTGCCCCCTCAGAATACCTTTTTTTTCAGCATTCAATCACGAATTTCTTTTCTCTCTCTCGCTTAGAGAACTCTTTGCGTACCGTTTTAGAATTTGTGAGTTGGTGATCGCGAAACTTGTCTATTTCCCGAATAATAATATAACTCATTCCTATCGCTTATTTCCCATCCGTTTAAAGCTTTGGATACGCTCATACGGAGATAATTTTGACAAAGCATAATTGATTCGTGTCAGTTTTTAAATTTCTTTAAAACAAGCTTACTTATTTTTGAGCTTCACAATACAACGCACCCGTTGAGATGGCAACAATACCGAGAGGGGGGCAGTTTTAGAGCACCTAACCTACTTGTACAAGGCTTATTGTAGCAGCTTTACTACTCGCAACTGCAGTCAAATTTGATGCAAGTTGATCATAAGTGCTGTGTTTCTAAAGTGATTTATAGCGGTCTCTAAGCGACACGTGTTTCAGCTCATTCTCTAAAATGATCGCGTATTTCATGATTACTCTACCGGTAAGTGTGGGGTTAGTTCCGGGCGGTGTTGTGGGTTATTTTCTGTGGCATATTATATATATTAAAATATAATTTTAGATTAATATTCATCATCTGTGAAATTTCAACATGGTAATCCACCAAAATTGCTGAATAGATTTCTTGCTTGTTTAAATTTCTGGAATACAAACTTACAATTCCTAATGTTTAACACCAAAAAGTTAAATAGATGACCACCTAAATTACATTAATCGAGCAATTCTGATTGTTCTCCATTTATCCATATACAAAGTTTATTTTTTGCGTGTTCTACCGCCTATATGATTCATGTTGGGGACATCAATATGAAACTATAGCATTTCGATCTGTTTAAAAACACTATCAGTTACCGCGTATTTAAAGCTGACTTCTTGTCCATACCACATCTAGATGCTATATGTTTGGGTAGCGGTAGTAGTAAATTAAAAAATGTTAAGAAAGAGACTAAGATTAGTGGTGGTGGGAAGATTCTCAGGCCGGTTGCTGAAAAGAGCAAAGTCCATGCTGGTGATAAAACAGATTAGATGCAAAATCAATGAAGACTGATAATTAATTCATTGATACCTTAAGCTTTTACCAGGATTTGAAGTAAGTAAGTTAACATTTTTTCTTATTGTTAATGGAGGATTATTGATATATTTTCAGTATGGGTTTTATATTGGTTTTAAATCTCAACTAGGTATCCCCATCTAAATCAATGTTTTTCTTGATCTAACAGAAAAATATAACTTTGTACCATCATCCAAAGGAAACACTATGTATCTTCCTAAGGCATGAAGAGTTAATCATGTTTCATGTGAAACCAGCCTATTCCACATATTGTTTTGTTATTTTGAAACATCTGTTTCATCTGTAGTCGTTCCAATATTGATTAATTTTATTATATATTCATATCCAAATTTCCTGTCATTGTATCGCCCCCCCCGACCTTTCAATTTTTATCGATTATTTGAATATGGGATACCGTAATTTGATACATAACCAACAGTAGCGGATTCTTTCTATTTACGCGGTGTTTTCAAGTTGGATAATTTTTATTACTCCCATTCAAGATCGCTGGTATTTGAGGCTAGTCAAGAGTTGAAGCACTTTCCTTTCAAAGATCATGTCTGGGACCATAAATGCTCCTTTATATAATATATATTTTATTTATCGCCAAGTACTAAGTCGATGGGTTGTTTGTAAATGGTTGTTTAGCTTATTTTTAGCTCCATTTCCCCATTCACTTTAAAATCGAAGTCTAACTCCTTAATACTACCTTGATTGCGAAACTTAAATGGGGGGTTCTCAAAAATTGATTTTTAAAATATTCTCCAAAAGATTCAGTGGACATTGGGATAAACCACCTAACAGGTGAGACGGTTTTCATTGCTGATTATATGTTCAATATTGGGGGGCTGGCCTTTTTAGGGTTGTTGATAATTGTTTTATATACAAGTATCTTTTTGGTAAAAAAACTCAATAACGCGGGTCTCATTCATATCCAGTCAACCAATCATAACTATCCAAATCCAAACAAATACTGTATGTTATAGTATCTGGTAACCAATTGGATTTGATATCATTTGGAATAACCAATCGATTAAACCATTTGCTTTTTTAATTTACTTGTGATACGAAAACCTCAATTTTACTGTTAAAGTTCAACAATTGCGAAAATGTGTATAGTCCAGATTTAAATTTTTACCTCGGTAGATTCTACACCTCAGTTCCCAATCTCCAGGTGGCTCGTCATAAACATTATCCAAACCTACCCATACAAAAATACGGTGAAATACCAATCATTAAAACCTGTTATTCGAGTTATTAATATGCTCTTGTAAAGTATATGGTTTACCCTTACTAGCATTCGTTATGATGACATTATTAGTATTAATATATATATATATATTATATATATATGAGTATTCCATTAGACTTCAAGTATAATCAAGATGAAAAAAATATCGTGCGGGTGGTGTGTATGAACCAACTCACCAGTTTAGCCTAGTACACCAAACCATAACAATGAACAAGCAAAACAATTCACTGTAAAAATTTCCCAACATTGTGGAGCGATTACAAACTACCGCGAATAAAAGATCCTGAAAATTACAATAATTGGTTTCAAATCCCTGCAAATTCTGGCAGAAAATCAATTGAATTTGGCAGTGGTGGTGTGGTCACAACTGGTTGTGGGGTATCCAAAAATCATTTACGCAATAAAGATCAAATGATTAGAAGTGTATTTCGTTTTCATGCTATTATCAAATTACGTAGAATTCTAACCGAATGGGCAATTGCCCTGTACCAACCGATGAATCATTGAATACCCTAAACAATGGAATTAATTTACATCATTTGTAAAAAATTCAATCCTTATATTTTAAAGATATTAAAAACATTTTAAACAAAAATTAGACCCATCACAAGGCATGGGCGCTGATTCGCTAACTTTACAATTCACAAAAGTATTCTATCACCATATGAGATATGACCAAAGAAAGAAAAGGTATAGAAAACGGTTTGATACGTCCAAAAAGCAATTTTACTGTGCATTGTAACCATCCGCCTCGGGTAAATTTGATCCGGACCATCACCACACATATAAAATGAATATATGAGCAATACTTTGCACGATAAAATTTCCAATGGATGCTACTTTGGTAGTTTTGTATAGATGAAAGTAAAGGATTCACACAGACAGGCATAACACGAATAATAAAAACGATTATATAAGAACTTACTATGGGCCATATTAGGAGGCACAATCTCAGACGAGATCAAACAATTTTGGGAATAGGGCAAAGCTTTGACTTCTATAAACAATTTATATCCAATGTTGAAGATGTAATTAATTCGAAATGATTTACCAAGTTCAATAGAAAGATATCAATCCCACATTACATATGCCCGTTCAAAAGTAGATACGTTATTGGGCTAGATCCTTATATGATTCCAAAAAAAGTGATATGGATTTGTAATTGGTAATATAACGGTTATATATTACTCGTTAATCGCGTCATCCGATTTACAACTGGGACCTTAATGATAGAGTAATGAAAAACATCCAATTGCTCAAGAAACCTTCAAATCACCCCCAGATGAATTTGATACACCTTCAACCACAAGATTTACCCCGACTTTGATAACTCACCGGCACAAGATCTGCCTCCAGTGCAAGATGATTTCGATACACCACCGGCACAAGATTTGCTCCCTGTGCAGGATGATACACCTCTGGTGCAAGATAATAAAAAAATAAATGACACACTAACACAGGATGAAAAAACTACTTCTTACCACTAGGTGGAATAACTTTCGGTTCTTTGATTTGGTTTTTGGAATAACATAATTATACAAAATACCTGCTTAATAGCAACAACAGTTCCCAACATGTTCAGCTACAAATCAAAAACAAACGGCCTGAGAAGATTTTAACAGAAAACTAACAATACTACAATGATTCCTGGTTAATAAAGCAGCAACATCTGTCAGCTATTTTTACTAATAAGTTGAATTTTGTTTAGTTGTCTTTTATCCATGCGCTTACAGTTTTCGGTGTGGACTAGGCTTCTGGCCAGGGTTTTGGTTCCGGTTTTAGTTTGGTCCGGACTCAGGTTGGTAATGAAGAAGAAGCTGCATTTTTGTAGCTAACAGAATTCCATCAACTAAAACTAGCTGATTAAATTGTTTAGAAATTAAAAGCAGTTTGAAAAATTAGTAAACCTGTTCTTTAAACAAAGTGCGAATACGTTCACCTAATGTCATATCTTCATTTAACATTTGTCTTGGGTCTGCCTAAACTCGCCTCATGGGACTTCTAAAATTTGCCATCGTACTCTTGCATTTCCCTATCCAATAATTTGATTTTCATCTGAGTCTGCCATTTCTTTTCTTGTTCTCAAAAAGCAGCAGGTGTTTCATCTTCGCAGCACCGGCTTTTAATTCTCTTCCTTTGCCTTTTAAACTATTTCTCTTTCACCGATTAAATGGTAACACTTGTCCTCATAGT
This sequence comes from Ophioderma brevispina, assembly GCA_023653785.1. NCBI lineage: Eukaryota > Metazoa > Echinodermata > Ophiuroidea > Amphilepidida > Ophiodermatidae > Ophioderma > Ophioderma brevispina. Next base: position 2,632 of record JAMKCH010027296.1, on the reverse strand, counting down.
TTTAAGGGAACGATCTAATCCGGCTAATTCACAGTATGGTAATGATCCTTCAGGCCTAGAGCCAATTCAGTTTGTGCATCTGTTTCTATAACTTTTTCAAGTTTTTCTTGTACATGTCGTATATCTTGTAATTTATAATTTCGGAATCTGGGCTTCCTGTTGCTTTTGCCAATCTCATTGCTTATTTCGTTTAATGATTGTTGTGATAATAGATTGTCGTTCGAGTGGTTAATTGTGGTATAGCCCCAGCACGGAATTCTTAACTCCAAGAACTTCTCTAATAAATCCTACACCATTGAAACTTCTCGCCAAGGGCCTCACCGTGGATAGTACTTAACGAAAGAAATTTATTTGGGTTTAACTTATTAGTCAGTCTGATTTCTTACCTTTAAATGAATAAAGTTGTTAGCATTTTCATCTATCTTAACACTTACGTGCCTAGTGTGTGTCACTACATTGGTTTTTGCCAAGGGGGGGGTGCATGGCCCCACAAGGAAACCACTTTCCCAATGGAATTTTCAAATGAAACTCATACCAACTTGAGGGGGGCATAAACAAGGCCCCAAAGGTGCAATATAAATGAGTTCGGTTTATCGTTGGAAAATTGGGGCAAATCATGTTTTCGAAAGGCGTCAAAATCGCTCAAAAAGGTAACATGATGTTTCCTGGCCCTGCTTCCACAGCAACACATTGCAAAATCTTTTGATGTTTAATCTACGATAGAGGACAAATTAATTTACAATATGTAACACAAACATTACCATTTTGTACTTCTTGTATTTTTTGTGGGGGCAGTCGTATTTGCCATAGGTTTGTATAGCAATGGCGCTCAGTCGTTCGACGATGGAATCGCTTCTTTTCAGCACAAAAGGGTTTGTTCATATTTTTTCTGATTATGTAATTAATTGTTCATGCATACTGACATACATAAGCAGAAATATTTCTGGGCCAACAGGGTTTGTTAATTTTTATTTTTAAAAATCCACACACCCGTTGGTGCCTAAGGGGGGGTTCCTAGGGACCCAAGCTAATTATTCATTAACGGGCGAGAAATTTAGTAAATTTTTGTATGGAAAAGAAGCCCATCGATATAGTTGCAACAATTACAAAAAATTAGAGTTCGAAACATTTTTTCACGAGTGAGAAATCGCCGTGAAAAACAAATCTTGGGTCATGGAACCCCCCCCCCCCCCTTAGCACTTAGGTAAAAACTACTTTATATGTGAGATGTTGCATTTAATCTAATCTCATCCGTTTTGTTTGACTGATACATAAAATTTATTTTAACTCGTTTTGAATTTCTTCATTTTCTAATGTCTGATCCTGTTTATGGTACATTTGGTAAACCGCCAAACGAGTTTCATCAGTAAAATCTTTCGCCAGATTGAGATTATCAAAAGGATTCTCCTCAAACAGGATCTTCATCAAAAAAAGATCCATTTCAATATATCTAGAGGAATCAAAGTCTGCCATTTTATTTTAAAATATATATATATTAATATATATATTAGAATGAGTAATGAAATATTGACCACAAAAATTAACCCATACAGAAAGCTTAGAGAAAACCCAAGGAAATTAAGGTTTCTCGACCCCGTACTTTGTACAACACACATTGTACCAGCACAATTGAGGAAATGGACAACTAACGGTTAGATTTCCAGACCTTTCCTTTAGGAAAGAATGATGTATAGTACCAGTTTTCAAAAAATATCATTCAAAATAGATTTACTGCAGACAATGAGGGCAAATAGAAGATAGTAAAATAACTTAGGAAGAGCAATTGTTAGCAAACATGAAGTAAAATTAGAGGGTCAATCTGGTTACTTTGAATGACAGGACGGTTCTCACATACCAAGACCTATGGAAATCAACAAAAGACGTGTAAAATGTGTTTATCAGGTATTCAGTCTGTAGCGGTTCGAAAAAAATTAGAATTAACGCAGGAGATAAAGGCGCTTGTAGGCAAAAGACATGCCAATCAATGGGACACAGCGTATGATTAAACGTATTTTGCATTCCACTTGACTTTGAATAACTTAGCTCACACATGCCATATTTCCAAACCACGAACTTTAAAGATAGATTATCTACGAGCTGAAAATTAACAATTATGGCAAAGTCATAGTAAGCTCTGATACTACTGAACGACACAATTTCAGATATTCATTAGAATTCGATGTAATAACCTCCCAGAATGGCCCCACCATGATAAAAAATCCAATACAAAGTAAAAACACACAGTATTGTATGACAGGGGGGGGGGGGGGAATAGTTCGACATACTAAACAATCTTTGGATAAAATAAATACAATTGGAATATCACAATGGCTCCACAAGCTAAATCTATGAAATGAATCCTAATTACATGGGTGATCCCACAGATAATCCAAGTAGACGGTAGATGATTACAGAAAAGTTCTCCACCCCAAAAATAACAAAAGTATCAAGTAACATTAGATGGGAATCCAAACCAGCTCTATGCATCAGGACTCAAAATTTCAAATTTTCCTGAAATCCAAAGCATTTGCCGCTATGGAAAGGAAAACACAGCACGGTAAACCAATTGCAAAAGAACTTGAATTATCGGATATATCCTACCAGATATCTAACTAAAAAATATGACCTTTGG
>JAMKCH010027295.1:0-16906 GCA_023653785.1 Ophioderma brevispina | reverse complement strand
ATTCTTCTTGTGTCCATTGAGCATTTTTTTACTACACGCCGTTCGCTTTCCATTTTTGTAACTTTTTAATCGCTATTTGTGCGCCAGAATTTACATTGTTTTCCTGAGCCCGCCCAAGAGGATATACAAATGGATAACCGTGAAATAGTGTTGGTTTTTGCGTCATCACGATCAAATTATCGTTTCTTTGTGGTTAACACGTACACGTAAAAGCGGTTGTATAACGAAAATGCAAAGGTGCCCCCCATTCATGGCGGATTGTGAGTGCGCCGCCCACGGGCGTAGGGGCGAGAATATTCGCCGTCGGATTCGTGTATTAATTATATCCGCATGGTCAAACAAATCACCAACATGTATTTACATTACTATATAAAAGCAGAAGAATTTTGAGCCCATTTTTGAGAGAAAATCTGTGCATATAAATGTTTTACCCAGGGCGACCTTGAGCCAGTTTAAGCCTACTGCGTTAACAGTAATTGTCCTAGATATACAACTTATATCTTTTTTAATCTTAGAACAAGATAAAATATCTATACACTTTTTGATCCCGTATGAAATGTTTAACATTTGACCCCTTTATTTTACCTAACCAACCACACCTATCTCAAAATGCTCAAGGATGCAAACTTGCATCATCAAGCCATTTTGGAACGAGCAATCAATGTTTACCTAGACACCACATCACACATTTCGTCGTGCAGACGTCTTATAAAAAGTCATAAGCAATGGCTATGGTTCATAAACGTCATGGACTATAAGCTTAAATAAGTGAATTTTTTTGGCAATGAATCTTCTGCACCCTATATAATAAAATATCCCCCCAAAAATGAAGGAGGTACTAAGTGGTTTTCATGGTCGTTGGAGAATTCTTGCAAAAAAAATACCAGATTTATATATTCCGGACAATGTACCGACTATACGCACAAATCATGGACGTTGCCATTTTTATTCCATGTGCTATATTTATAACGGCGCACGCAATAACCCGAAACCAAGTCACTGAAAATATATCACGTGACTTCAGCAACCTGCACAATCCCATCCTTTCGAACTTCATTGAGCACACAAAGGATACCAGCGAAGTTCCGGCTTGTGGCAGAACGATGCGTAAAATAAAACATGGCGGCTGCGTCCGCGCCTTTCCCTAAATCGTCCTACTGCTTTACAAAGTTGAGCATGCAAAATTATGTTTTCTTTCCAATTCAGCTGGTAGTTCATTCCGACGTACGTCATTTCATATATGTGCGATAGATTCATGCCAATAAATCCCTTTAATACATTCGGTTGGGAAGAGTGTTTCATCATTTACTCAAATCAATTTTCTCAAAACAATGGATTTGCAGTAGTATAATATGTCAAGTTCTTGATATTAATACCCGATGTCTCGCGAATGTTAAAGGTACATTTCACGATTCTAGCATCAACTAATTTATAACGTATATTTAGTATCATATCAATCATCGGAAAAAGGCTTATTTAAAACAATTGTTAATTTTGTTAAAACTGCTAAAATTTCTGTAACGCAGTGCCCCATAGACCACTTTGTTGTACTGTCCGTCCGGTACGCAAATAAATACAGACATTTCGATTTTTTAAGAAAATAAAATAGGTTGCAAATTACGTACTTAGTCCATTTGAAAATTGGTTGAGTATAAGTTGGTTAGGTACGAGCTGTGGATAACGAATGCCCCTTTAATAATTTGTATCCCATTAGTACTTGGGTTATATACCACCTCGAAGTTTGGGGGGGTGGAAATAGGAGTCGGAGAGATATTGTCGCAATTTTGGCCTTACCATAAAGTTGAGTATAACACAATTGTTTTTGCTAAGGGTGGTTAGAATTTGTAAATAGAATTGGGGGTTTGAGAATGCAAGATGGCGTTTGTCAAGATTATAATGCTCTATTCGACCCATCTATATTATCAACTATGAGTTAATAAATATACTATAAGGACCCATGAACAAATGCATGGCCCTTGTAACATTGAGTCATACTTCAAATTCAAAATGGACGCCAAATCTACTAATTTTAAATATGCCCTATAAGACAAAATACCTACAAGCTAAAAATAACAGAAGTATTATATTATGTTGTGAGACACAATAATGTAATTTCTGAGAACATTTTGAAGTTTTAACATACGTCATCAATATGGCAGCCAAAACGTGAATATCTGCCAAAAATACTTGACAAACACAAATTTCTAAATATTACTTCAATTATAAATTATTGGTGGTCAATGAAACAATAGAAAATGTACCTATGATCAAAACCAAAGTGATCAGTATCCCGATAAATAAAATGTGTCAAATTATAAATTGAGCGCAATATATGTGAACAAATGAAATTCCTATGGTATTTTGACACCTTAGCACCATATTAGTTTTATTTCTTTTTTGGCGCATTTAAAACAAATTGAAATGTATGTTGTTCATTGATAAGGATCAAAGGTAAATTTCTAATGTCATTGACACATATATTGATTTCGGTTTGATTTTGAATGCTGTAATACTTATAAATTTGTGTCTAGTATTTTTTTTAAGATGTTCACGTTTTTAGCTGCCATATTGATTATCGTCATGTTACAATTTGAAAAGTATCAGAAATACATTTATCGTGGCTAACAATATAACCTAAGTACTTCATGTGTATTTTTATCGCAGGTATTTGCTGTTATAGGGCATATTTTAAAATGATTGGATTTGGCTTCCATTTTAAATTTACACTTGTTCGTTGGATCCTATAGTATACCTATATAGTAACTCCATAGTTGATAATATAGGGTTGAATAGATGATTATCATTTATGGCGACGCCATCTTGGATTTCTCAAAACGCCCAAGGATGTCCAGGTGGCACCCGGAAGATACTTATTCTACACACCCTAATCTATCATTTTCAGCAAAAAGATTGTGTATATACTCAACTGTACGGTCACATGAACATTCTCTCTGACTATAGGCTTATAAGTCGACAATAGTCAATTGGAATCATAACTATATGTTTCCAAGCTAGTTTGGCACTTGTGTAATTGATTTTATAACAAAAAATGGACAATTGAAATCAGTCCTACAAATCTGCGTTGCAGAAACGCAAATAAAATTTCATTATTCCATCATTGATAATCAACTTTGTATTATTGTATTTGAATTTGTGTCATTGATTTTATTCAATTGCGTGTCGAATTCGTCCGACAATATCAAACTCAACGTATTTAAAAGCAAATTCGTCATTTTGTGATTGATGTTCACTACCGTTTCATTCAATTTAGTCTTGTAGATCTATCATAACAACCTCCAATGTGCTTCCTTTTGGATGGTTCTGGAGATAATTGAATTGTTTGGACTTAAATTGTCAGTAATGTAACTATGCTTATTTTTATTTCCTGTTTTCTGTTTTGCTTTGGCTTGTTTGACTTCTTAACCGGTCATTCTATTTTATGAACATCTGATAATAAACACGACATGATTCGTGAAATTATTTAAAAAAAGACTAAATTGTTTTTACATAAGTGATTTCCCACAAGGGTACAGTCAGTTGATTTAGTTATTAAGTGCTTATGAAATCTGTTGCGCAAATGATCAGGTCCAAGATCAGGAGGTGATTTTTTGTAAAACAGATTTTGTTGGTAGGTTTCCACTAAAAGATTTGATGTTTTGACTTCCTTAAAGCTTCTTTTTTCGTCAAACCTTTCATTTGGATGACTGTTTGCATGAGGGTACAGCTGATGTAGTTATTGAGCTGCTTATGAAATCTGTTGCGCAAAATGGAAGGTCCTATATAGCAAATGATATTTAGCGAAACTTCGGTAGGTTAGATGTTTGAATTCTACAATGCTTCTTTTCGTTAACAATGGTGAAATACCTTTCATTTAGATGACTGTTTGCAGTTTTTGAGGACGTGTTGGAGAGTCTCTTTATTCCCGCATAAGGCACATTTGGTGTTGAATTTTTTACCCCAGCGACTCATTGTTATTTTTGGTGGGAAGTGTATCAAGAAAAGCATTTAACATGAATTTCATCATGCCTTTAGGCAAATCATAAATAAAGGATTTCCAAAGATAGTCAGAATTTTCAAGCACTGATATGCGCCACCATGTCACCTGAACAACAAGACTTTTGAATGTGGCTATATATCGTTGATTTAACTGTTACAAAAGAATGACCTCCCGGTAGCGATTTTTTCCGTAGTTAACTTTCATGTATTACAGCATCATCTTTAATACCCACAGTTCACTTAATAACATGATATTGATTTTTTCTATGGTACGCATGTATCTATTTTATATACGCGTAATCCGCCTCTATTCCGTGAAGTTTCATAGTCACTCTCTCCCTGTCGTGATTGAAATTAAATCTTCCATTGATCAAGAGGTAGCCTATATTGAGAATGACCATTATTCGTCAGTTTTGGGAAAAAAAATCCATAGTTCCCCCTTACAATATCTTTTTTGTGTATATTGCGGGCTTAAGTAGAGTAAGGAAAATCTAACAACAATAAAAACCATAGATAAGCAGTGTACAGTTATATTTACTGATTTTATTATGTCTATCAAGTTGCAGATTTACGGAAGTCAACATGAATTTTGTCACACACACAGCTCTCTCTCTCTCTCTCGCGCTCGCGCGCACGCAGCCCGTTTTTTCTATACTTCTAGAACTCAACGAACCGCATATTGTGTAAGGTTCTTTGTTAACAAGGGCATGTCGTGATCGACAGCCTCCCCACCCCCCCCCCCCCCCCCCCCACACTACACACACACACCCACTTACCCACAGTGAAAGGTTACCTAAGTAACATAAGATGTCATCTATTTCGTACATGCAGATTCGATATGATTAGGAATAAATTGCCTTTTTGTATTTTAATGTCATAAACGGAATAAATTCCAACACACTGGCTATGGACAGCAAAATATGAACAGTTCACTAATGACAACAAATGCACTGTCGAATGAACTGAAATTTTGGAAATAACCTTTTTCTTGAAGATATATAGTCAAGGTAAACAAAAATAAGGTGGCTCATATTACGAACTGCTCCATTAAAAGTAATAAACCACAATGGAAACACAAATTGTTCGGAGATTGCTTTGTGTCGGAATTCCCTTATAATTCAAGGCTTTACAGGCCTAGATATAATTAAGGTGCAGCGAGAGATTTTGATGCATCCATGACCATCAACAATGTGCATAATAGTATTTTCATAGATTAGACACTCAAATATTTCTTACCTTGTACTCTGGGCTACAGAAATGTCTTAAAATTGAATCAAAATGTGATTTTTATTTGCTTACTTTCAATATAACACGTGTCGGTGAATGTCCGATTTTGCCCAATACGAAATTAGGTGTTTCACATGTTTGTTACCAAAGAATTTTATACTTAAATCGTTTCAAGCTTTGCATCGGTCAGAATTAGGGCTTTCCATTTCGTTCGGGACACCTAATATGTGAAATCTCGCGTTGCAACTTTATCTTGAGAAAACAAACTAATAACCTAGGGAACACAACATGTGTTCTATGGTTCTACATGTTTAAGGCAGAAATATTTTACAACGTTCGTAATACTATCAAGTACAATTTTACCTGAGTGGAAATTCGTGGGATGTGGTATAAGTTGGCGCTTATTATGAGCAGCCAATGAATTTAAAGCTTTGGCAACATAACTTTCACCACACCTTTTAAACGCAAAATTTATTACATACAATCATAACATATAGTTTACACTGACTTAATCTTTTACTACCTCTTACTACCCTACGATGATATCATATCGGAACAATTCAAGAAGCGAGAGATCGCTGAAGCCTAAACTAACAATTTTCGTTAGGGAAGGCAGGTTCATTAATGCCATTACGCGCTGTCAGTCCTGATTTTTTTTAATTCGTGTCTGAATACACGTGACGTGAATATACCTCGCTGATTGGTTCCCATTATTATACGCGACGTCCACAACCCTCTAAAGAATCTCTTCAATTTTCCTCCTGGATGTCGACTGTAGTGGTGGCCACCTCTCATAATAAATGAATCGTAGAAACCTAATAAGGTGACATCAAAAAATAATACCATCGTTTTATCAAGAACATTGACGTTATTTTTCTCCTCTTCCGGTTTCTCTAGAAAGGGAGGGGTAGGTGTGTTTCAGTCTCTACTGAGACGACACGTACGATGCGATTTGAAGTCCCGCAGCGCCAGGATTTTGCATTGATTTGTTTCGCAAGCATATCGCCCATTGGCTTTCTCACGATGCGGATTGTGAAGTGCTTTCCAGTTGATTTTTGAAAAAAAAGAACAGGCCTCCTTAAATCTCACACAGAAAATACTCTTAAAGCAACAACCCTGGCATCTCAATCTTCTATGTCCGTCTGTAATGAGTAATGGGTCACATTTAACTATAGTATATTCAATTCATGATCCTTCTTGCATATTCCATTTGGGTGGATATCGAGTGAGGGTTAAATCCTTGCGATCTTGTTAATGACAAAAATGACTAATGCCTGTTTTTGGCTTGGATGGCAAGTGAACTTATAATCCGCTTTGCACTATCTTCTATAAGTTGTGTCGCCATAAAAAACTTACTGGCTAAGTGTTTGTATATAAATGCATTATTTCTCCTATGCTATAATATATTTGCAGTGTCAAAGCACTTGGGCATTTTCAAATTGGCCAAATGTTTAATAAAAGAATTGCTGGTGTTTTCATCCTGATCTTCAATTTAAATACCTGGTTGAAATCTTTGCAGTATAGACTTGGCCAAAAATATATAATCTATAAAAGCATAGTTATATTTCGGTACATTGATATGCTACCAATCATTGTTTTTTTATACCCGCGCAATAAATCCTCTTACCTCTCCGGTGAATGGACAGACCTAACACTTTCAATGAGAATCTCACTCATTTGAAATCTACTATAGCTTAAACTATTTGACCCGAATATACTGAGTGTGATCAAAGTACGTACTATCGATTTGAAAAAAGTCTACAATATTCCTTCACTTTAGACATTAGCTTTACTTTTGTTAAAGAGACCACGAATACAGTTCCAGGAAAACAGGGTTCCTTACATAACTGAGGATGGCTTACCGATTTATTCACCATTGAAATAAATAACCAAACAGCCGTCTTTTATATGTAATAAAAGATGAACCTCCTCTGGATAGTTTCCTTCCAAGTAGAGGTAGCAGACCACTACTACCACATGATATGCTATGCAGAGATACAGACTTTCACTTTGAATGAAGTAGGAACGCAATGTTTGGTAAAAAGAGATTAGCAAGAGATTTAACGGTTCTCGACGAAGTCGAAGGCTGATGATAAATAAACCTCCGAAACGTTCTCAGGGTAGGGGATGTTCAACACCAATTAAAGGCAAATTGAAAGAAATTGTATCCTCAGAAAATCTCTCGGGTCCCTTTAAGTACCTGTCTATGATTTGATATCGCAATGATAATCTACGGCTCATAAAAGTCTTGATTACGACTACCACATTGTCTAATTTGTCATTTACTTTTGAGTATATAGCTCAGTTCCTTAGTACTGCCTAGAACGAAGCACCATCATTGCATCTCAAGTTCAACTCCCTCGTTGAATTGTCCAGTACTTGGAACAGAACTTATGAAAAAACATCTGTTCTCCTGTACGGCCGATGTTCCTATACCGCGAGTATGACTCCGATCTGTTGCTGAAGAAATGCCTTCCCCGATCCTTACTAAAATAAGAGGTAACCACATTTTTTACCATCCTTCGGGACTTAAACAGAAAAAGATAAATATGAATACACCTTGAAATGCATTAAATATACAAAACAACGCCTGAAAACAAGATAAACGGTTTCATTAATGGCTAGGAAACCGAAGATCACGTGAGCCAAGCAAGCAAGAAACGCGGACACTTATTTCGGAAACGCTCCAAGAGCTGTTTTCTCTCTTCTTCTCTTCTGGTAACCTTGTGGTCTGTCGAAGAATGATCTTCGTATGAGGATAAAACTGACGACATTGTGTAGGAGAATGATGAGCTATCGGTAAAGAATGGTAGGTGAGAACACTAGACCAGGCTGGGAAAAAGCTGCGGATAGGAAAAGGCGCCTGTCAGTTATCTTGTAACTTGCGAGGGAGAGTGTAAGACATTACGTGGTTTGCGTTGAATTGAAATGGACAGTGAGAGGGTTATTTAGTAACAAAACAAATAAAAAATTCAGCACTTATGTGAGAAAACGTGATTAGGGATTTAATCCACAAAACTTGTAATGTGTAAATACAGGTATGTTTAAAACCTAAAACACATTATCAACTATATCCTGCAAGACGAGTCTGATCGCATTTAGCATTTAGAAATGTTATATACTGTAAATCTTTTAGCAGTTGGGAGTTCTGTAAACAAAACCCACATTGCCAGCATTTGTACTACGATTTGTCCCAGAGTATTACAAATTGTATTACAGGTCCATGGCCCGTCGCAATAGCCTTGTCCCAAGGGACCCCAAATTTTACGGAAGTGGTCAACATTTTGGTATCAGAAGCTACTCTTTTTCTCCATTTGCCCTGTACAATCTTAGAGCCAAAGGATTTCTTTGGTTTGAAGTTATAGTTATGAGCGAAAATGTGCCCCATTTGGTCGACCAATTTGTGTATTAATTTACACATACTCTTATTGGGCTTACAAAATCACTTTTTAGCCCTCTCGCATCAAACGGATTGAAATATCGGCGCGAACGTTTACAGATGGGGTTTGGATGTGAAGGTCAATCTATTAAGATGGAAAACTTCATATCCTTAAATCGGGGGCATTAGGACTTTAAGGCGTGAACAAAACTAAAAAAAAGTACAATGATTAGGTTGATTATTTAAAATGTTACTTAGTTCCGTGGGAACAACTCCCAGCGTGTTTTCTTTGTGCGCTGAATTTTGTTTACCCATAAGGGCGCTGATTTGGACTATTATCCTTTCACGTGAGGGCTATGTATATGAAGTTTTACAACATGCAAAATATCAATTGGAGTGAGTGGGGTGCACAATTTGTAGCCCCCTTGTTTCTCTATCCGAAAATAAACTGATTACATCAGTCAGCAAACTTGTTTTTTTGCATTCAAGCATATGGATCTTTGATAAACATTTCTCATCACTGTGGACATAATTTGGGAATGTTGTGGACGTCTGGTAGAAGGGGACTTAAACTTTCTGTTTCAACATTCAGCTCTATGCTTTGCCTAGCCCATGGCTTCCATACTTGTGACACAGTGCTCCTGTATTGAATTGTTTAATAGTGGTGGCATTCATCGACTGCCCTTGAATGCACCAGGAGTGATCAGTCTAAGCTATTGAGAGACGATGTAATTGTGATGAACCAATTGCCTATCTGACTGGCCCCAACAAGTGTTATACCAGGAAGTGACCTTCTCAAATTACAATGGGGGCAAACCACTAGACTGGCTCCAAGTGTCTGGAGTCAAATCAAATCACTTGGCCTGCACACACACAACCAACCCCCCCCCCCGGCAGAGGAAAGCAAGAAAAAACATGATTCCTAACATTTCCATCTTCAATCCAGTACTTCTCATGATACCTTACAAACTTCTGTCAATGAGTTAACACAGAGGAACTGGCCTTACTTGTCCTTTGGAATGCCACAGTCAATCCGCAACAAAACCACATGTTGTTCAGACTATGTACTTGAACGCAACGTTTGACTTGATGATCCTTACAGAAACATGTATGGTTAATGAGTCTGATCGGTGATTCAATGTCAACCCATAGGCAATACGTCCAAAGCAGATGTGGTATCAGTCAGACTACTCTTACCACTGCTAGTCTGGATCAACATGGTTGTCCGGTCCGACTCATAGGGAGTGGGGATGTTGGATCTAGTCATATCCCGTCAAGTGGGTGACAATCTATTACCAAATGCGAGGTTGGACCCTTATTTTCAGATCATAATGTGGTATGTTTCTCAGTTCAACCCAAAAACCCAAAACTAAAAAAAACCAGAGTTTGACTGCAAGTAAAATAGTGAGATTGATTTGCAGTCCTTCCAAGCTTTATTCTTTTCATCTTTGGCTCCCAAACAGGACAATGTGAACAGGTCTTGCGGAGCTTTATGATACAGCTATCAAACAAGCTCTTGATAAACATGCCCCTTAAACATAACCACTCGCACCTGTAGGACCACGGCAAACCTTGGTACAATAAAGAATCCATGTGGCACGTCGTCTTCGTCGCAGGTATGAACGGACGTGCAGAAAGCAAACTCCGAGATTGATCGGCAACTTTACATTGACCAAAGAACACAGTGGCAACCAAACATGATGACAATGCTAAGAAGGTTACTATAGGGAAGAACTTGCCACCCAAGCTAATACTAAAGAATTTTAAAGAGGTGGTAAATCCCTTTTTGAACAACACAACAGAATCCTTCCTGCCTACGCCTCGGATCAGAAACTGAGTAATGACTTTGGGAACTTCTTTAGAGAGAAAGTTGACAAGATCTATAGCAGTTCAGATCTGAAATGGGAGGTTGACCAACTTCAAGCAAATCTTGTCTCTGACGACCCTTTTTAAATGTAGTTTCAGGAGTTTAAATCATGTGAGTTGAGGAGACATTCTAGAATGTCATTCGCAAATCACCTGCAAAATCTTATGTTGGACCTTGTCCCCACATGCTTCACATGTTTTGCCCCAATGTTATCCCGTGTAGTCAATGAATCTCTCAGCACTGGCATTTTCCCTACCTCGCTGAAGCATGCAATAATCACTCCCATCATAAAGAAACAATCCTTAGACCCAAACCAACTAAAGAACTACAGAACCTGTCTCAAATATACCTTTCCTCTCCAAAGTCTCGAGAAATTGCAGTCAAGAACATCACCAACTACATAGCCAGCGAGAACCTTGGTGAACCCTTTACAATCAGCATATAGGGTTTCTCATAGTACTGAATCAGCACTGTTAAAGGTTCAAGGAATGACTAATGCAGGTTGTTATTTCTCAGCGGAGAGGTGTCTTTCTTGGTTCTTCTCGATCTGAGTGCAGCCTTTGATACTGTCAGCCATCCATTGCGTTGATTCGCCTTTCCAAACAACGTTGGATCACCAGGGACGCACTCAGATGGGACAAAAATCATTATCGTCAGGCAGACAAAAACTTCGTATTGATTAACGGGATCTCTCGGGAGTTCACATCTGGACTATGGGATTACCCCAGGGGTCCATTGGGGGCACAGTCCTTCATATTATATTCCTTTCATAATCGGTCAAATAATCAGACATCATAAAGTTGCAATATCACATTATGCGATGACATCCAACTGTATGTACTTTGAACTGAATGACTCACGTCGTACATCCTGCCTATCAGACATCAAAAAGCTGGATGACACAGAATATGCTCAAGTTAAATGAGGAGAAAACAGAATTGTTTATAGCTGCTCCACAGACCATTTGAAGTGCAACATACCTCATTACTCTCCTGGTTGGTGACAAAGTAATTCGCCTTCTAACAGTATTCGCAACTGGGAGTTATGTTGGACACTTCTATGACAATGTCCTCCTTTCATTCATTATGTAGCAACTGGAACTTAATCTGAAATCGAACCCGCATCGCAAATTTCTCGATTTTGACACATGTCACTTGATTGTTGCTCCATTATTTATCAGACTCGATATGGCAAACGTGCTTCGCATAGGTGCCAACGTCAAAGATCTTCAACGTTTGCCAGCGTGTGCACAGAACTGGGCTGCTAAGTAATATGCTGTTGGAAAATTTGACCATGCATCTCCTTGTTTACGACAACTACACTTGCTGCGATTAGAGAGAGAATAGAGAGTTAGAGAGGAAGAATAACTTTTCAGGCGCTTGGTATTTGTTTTTAAGGTCTCTTCGGAACAGCACGGACTATCTTATGTCTGTCTCTCTCTCTCTATCGACCAGCACGTGCAAGTCTTCGATCGGCATCAGATAGCACACGTCTTGCAAAACTCGCACCTATCAAAGGACGCAAATTGGCTCAAGACCGGACTTTCTCCCATCATTATTGTTGCTCCTCACATCTGGAATAATCTTAACAGGGACATTAGAGAATGTGACTCATTAACAAAGTTTAGAATGTTTTAAAACTCATTATACCCAAGTGACATGTAATCTCGCTTGTCATTTTGTCTGCTTGTTGTTTTTTTTCGTTGTTGTTATCCGCCATCCTCCTCCTCGGCTTCCACCACCGCTCAGCGCTGGCGATCTTGAGGTAGTCGCGCTTTATAACTGCCCATTGTATGTATGTAATGATGTTTGTAATGTAATTTTTGAAAATCTTAGGGCGCACTATTTTCCAAATGTGCCAGTGTCTCTTTAAATGAAAAAAAAAACACTTTAGCCTACTGTGTCAAAATACAACACCTGACATAGATTTGCTATCCGTCCTATTTTTGGGTTTAAGGGGCAGAAAACTGAGCTAACCCCTCGGAATATTTTTTGTTTTGTTTTTACTACAGTATATTTTACATTTATTACAAGGAAGTCAAGACCACTCCTTCAACACTTACTATTGTTCATGTCTTTTTGGTAAAACTCGAATCCGGCACCGAGGGTATCGCACAATCAACAAAGGAACTCCTGGGAAATTGAAGAGTATGATCTATAACCGTTACGTTTGTTTTACGAATTTATAATTTATGCCTATTCAATCGAAATAGAGTATACACCGTAAGTGGGTATGGATATTGACCGTGATTGGGTGGATATTGTTCTATTCAGCCTTCATTTGTGATTAAAAATATTATTTATTTCTCAATTGAGTTGAGAAAAGATTTCTCACGGGAAAGTAACTTCGTTTATGATGGAAAAGAAAAATTGGAATTCCCCTTATTGCGATTTTGAGCTCATGTCCCTGTTTGTTTACAACCTAGATACATTGGCAAGAGATGATTGGAATTCCCCAAGAGACCATTTAGAAAATTAGTCACACTTGTTGTTTGCTTTGAGATCAAACAGATCGCAAATTAGGTAGTATCCCATATGTTATTAATGTAAGATGATGCGAACAGATGATGTACTTTATGTGAAAGCGATTTGGGACCTTGTAAGGTTTATAGTTTATGCATTAGGAATGTGTTAACTGCTATTTTAAGAAATTGGACATAGGCAATAGGGCAAAAAATTTTTCCCCTTATGTCGGCTACGTAAAAGTACCGCCCCTCATTTTATTGGGACCATTGATTTAATTTTCCGGGGAACAAAAACATATGACACCCACATAGCTATACTTAAAATCATATGAGCACCCCCTGGGGACCCAATCAGCAAAATGTAAATATAGGGCATATTTTAGGTGAGTTCTTTTACAAAATAGTTATTTTTTTTTTTTTTGCAAAAAGCTATATATTGACCATCCGCGCCCATACAAAAATGACCGCTGGTTTTCTCCCGGCCCCGGTGATTCATTGGTAATAAGATAAAATTGAACGCCCGTACTAATTTAAAATTATGTTTCAGAGAAAAGACAAACAAAAATCCGGAACCTACCCCCATGCTACCAACAAGATTAAAGAAAATCTCGACGACTAGGATCAAGATCGAACCACGTTTGATTACATGTACGTGCTTCCACTCCCATCCACGCTATCGATGTGAGGGTGGGGGGGTGAACTAGGGTAAAGTGCCGCTGTAATAATGCACGGCAGTTGAGGGCACGTGCGATCACTTGCCACCAGAAATAATGAGGTAAGAGCTTCAAAGATCTACTCAATGATGAGGGATATTTCGAGCTTGCTTTCGTGTTTCATGTGAGTCGAATAAATGATAAAATCAATCAGAGGATTAAGTAAGACTTTATTAGATTCTATCATCATCGTTTAGAACTTTGGGCAAGTGTAAAAGGTCATTGGACCTCGACCATGATTTCAAAAGGTAACAAAGGGTTACAATTATTGTTATTCGAATTATACCCAAACCCTCCTTATTGCTCTTTCTATACCTCACTTAAAACAGTGATAACAAATATTTTCCATGTGTAAATTATTACACTGGCTTAGAAATAATTCCATCTAGTGTGTAAAGCCGATGAAGTATGAACCCACATAACACTTTCAACCCTGGTAAGATTTGACAATCTGCATAGGTTTTTTATAGGTAACCCACCATTGTACACTCGCCATAGACGTTGTATTAAAATGATAGTCATATTAATGGCATAACTCGAGTTACCTCTCGTTTTGGAAATACGGATATATGAATAGCAAATAAGTAGAAATTTTCTTTCTCTACAACATATCACAATTTGACGATAGCATTACTTTTAGAGTTTTTAGATATTTACTGATATTAACAGATGCCGTATTTTCACGGCTTCACTTCCGACTCTTATCCTCGCATGCGCCTTGTGTGTTTATACGGGCGCCGCTCACCTAACTCTAAGATTTTATTATTCAAATTTTCTGTGGTTTTTCTTTTCAAATTGTCAGTACAGACAGGACATTCACCTCCTATCTGCTAAAATAAAATTTGGTCAACAAAATCACAGAATTACGAAGAAGAATCTCACAATTTTTTTTTTATACACAAAAGAAGGTACTACAGTCGTGATTAAACCTCGGACTGATACAGGCTGTCCCCTGTAATGGTTGGTGTGTTACCCTTTAAGAGGCAATGATGGTCAGCGGGATAATCCTTTGTAATTTTTCCTTTGACAGAGGCCCCTGCCTTCAGTACTCCATTTAAATTTCGTTCAAATTGGGCTGATAGATTTGAGATATGATAAAAAAAATGTAATGCCATTTATTGCGCGAAATTCGACATGTTTATCATTTGGCGGCTGAATTGGCGGCGAATCTAATTTCGTGTTTTTTTTTTGCAGAAGCACAATGAACAAAATAAAGCTCTAAAAGGCCGGAAGTGACCTTTAACTTTGTAGAAAATTATCATTTTATACTAGAACGTCTTTGTAAAAAAAATGTCTTTCATCTTATTAGACTCTTTTTTTCATTTTTTTAACACTAAAAGCTTTGTCTTTACACCTGTGTCGTAGTCAATACGGTACCTATTTTTAACGCAATATTTCCAGTGAAATTACAACAACGCGAAAAAGCGCGGTGTCCACACGACATCTTAACAATGATTAGTAGGTGCCACGTAATAAAATGCTTGCCAAAACATATTCTGGAACCAAACCTCTTCAAGATTTTTACCATGCAGCCTTGGACTGTTTGGACTGGGGTTTTTAATGGTGGGGGGTGTTATGTAACAGCTGACGAGGCTAAGGCTAAAGCTAATGTATATTATAGACATGCGAGCATATAGGGTAGACCGCTCTGTACAATAGACCGCGGGAAAGACCGTGCAGAACTGTGAAATATCTACTAGACGAGGCATAGCATAGGGCCTGGCATAGGGTAAAACGAGGCTAGTTATAGCTTAGGTCCCTACCTGGCCTAGCCTAGAACGAGGCCATCTGGCATAGCCTAGCCTAGTTAGTCAATGCGGCTCTGTATTTTCAAAATATCATCATAACGCTGACAACTTTACAAGGGCGTGGGGCGAGGCGTAGGCCTACGCTGGCCGTCATCACATCAAAATACTCTTTATGCCTCATGTACTTCCTATTCCTAACACTATAACACTCTCAGCTACATTTACCCAAAGTTAATTCGTCATTCAAAATAGTAACCTAGATATGACCCGATAAAAACGGCGTAAAGACGCGTGTACGATTTGATTTGACAGTATCCTACATTTTTCACCGGAACTATAAAGAGGTGTGCTACCTGGATAAAATGATATAAAAAGACGAGGTTTTTTGTTTTAAAATTATGTTAATAAATTCCTTAAATCGCTAATATAGCTCAGACAAGAAACATGTATATAAAAACAGAAATAAATACAGAATACCTTTCGTGAATCTAAAAGATGTCTAGCGCAACTATGAACCGTTTAGGTAGCGTTTCACGAAAAGGAAAAATACGACGGTAGTGAAGCGGGCGGCGCACCATCTCAGTCTGATAGATTTGTTGATAACCCTGTTTTTTTTTTCTCGCGTACACGTTGAATACGCAGAGCGCACGCAGAGCCACACGGAACCTTCTTTAAGGTACACCCCACCATTGACCGCTCATAGACTTTTGTTGTAAATGCTAGTTCAGATTAATGGCTTATAACCGAGTTACCAATTTCGTTTTGGAAGATACAGATTATATGAATACAACCGGTAGAAGTTTCTCTACAACATATCATAATTTGACGATAGCATTTACGTTTAGATTATTTTAGATATATAACGTGATTTTACTAAGCCGTGATGTTCACGGGCTCCCTTCCGTGACCTTTAGCCTCAAAGCATGCGCCTTGTGTGTTTATCACGGAAACGCCGAATCACACTTAGATTTTATTCAATTTCGGTGTTTTCCTTTTCAAATTTTCAGTACAAACTTCACTCACTGTCCTATCTGCGAAATAAATATGGTAACAAAATCATCACAGAATTCCTAGAATATCTCACATTTACACACAAAAGGGGTACTACAGTCGTGATAAAACTCGGACTGATACAGGCCGTGTCCACTGGAAATGGTGGTGTGTCCCATAACACATATCCCCACAACTACACACAGCCATTAAAACAAAGAGATCTAAGAGCTTATCTAAATCGACACGCACACACATCATTAGTACTGAATTGTTAGGGAGGTGAATGAACCAATTATTGTAACCACCACAACAGCCGACAAGCATCCGCTGAACATAAGTGGTGTTATGAGTGGTCATTGTTATCAAAATAAGAGTCTCTTCAACCGACTTTAGAGGCGTCTGTGGAAATTTGATATTTCGGGTTTAATTAGAAGGCCTTTAAAACAAAATATGTGACCGTTAGAAGTTTTTTCTGTATAACGGTTTCGGGTGGTATAAAAGGTACCATTTAGACAAAAA